>LT649518.1:0-22224 GCA_900128395.1 Stramenopiles sp. TOSAG23-2
AGGTAGCAGTGAGGGTAACCGATGACGGTAACGGTCGCCTAAGCGATGAAAATTCTGTAATCATTCAAGTCTTGCAGAGTAATATGCGACCAACTATATATAATCAAACCATTTATATTCGTGAAAATCGATATTGGTACCGAAAAGTTGGACAACCTATACAAGCGTCTGATCCAGATACAAATCCTGTCCAACGGCTAAAATTCAGAATAGAAAAAGGAAATGAAGATCGTTGTTTTAGTATTGATGCGTATAGTGGTCAGATTCGTGTTAGGTATATGCGATGGTGGTATCGATTTAAAAAGTGCATCAACCATGAAAACGTTAAAGATTGGATGAAAACTGCTTCTGATCGCCCTGAAAGTGCCACTGGGCAATGGTACCGCTTGCAAGTCTCAGTTACCGATGATGGTGCTGGAAGGATGTCTGATGTGGCATTCATTTACATTGTTGTAGAGGATCGTAATGATAGGCCGTATTTTGAATCTGATTCTTACCAATGGTCCATAGATGTCCCAGAGGATATGAAGGTCGGAGATTACCTAACAACGTCATGGGTCCCTCGCGATGAAGACACTGGAAGCGTTCTAACTGCAAAATCACACTATTGGTGGGATAGACACTGGACGGTGGACAGTACAGTGAAGCTCGGAGAGCCAATGAAGATTTATTTAGCCCAAGAATTAGATTTTGAACAGGAGAGCTGGTCATGGTTTTGGATAGAGGTGAGAGATAATGGAGTTGCTGGGGATAGACAATCCAAGTCTGGTTGGTTTGGCTTGAGTGTTCGGATTCTTGATGTTAACGAGCCCCCGATACCAACCGATTTGCATTTTACTGTAAGCGAGGACGCAACAATCGGATCTTTAATTGGGCGGCCATTGGAAGCAAAGGATCCAGATAAGGACCAATCTGAGACCTTAAGCTTCAACATAGATCGTGAAAATTGCTTTTCGCGGAATACAGGTCCAGTTAAGCGCTATGTAGCATTTCCGCCAGTATTTCGGGAAATTTCACAACACAGGCTTACATTGAAAGTCATTGCGCAGCACTCCGTCCATATTTTAATGTATAATACTGGCAAAAACTCGGTCGAGATAGTATATGGTGCAAAACACAATACAATTTCAAAAATACAAAAATGTAAAAAAGTACAATTAATTGGCTCAGAAATAAAGACTTCAGCATGTGAGGAACTTGTTTCAAAAAGTTCTGTTTCAATATTATCAACGAACGATTTTACCGATATTTGGGTTCATTACGATGCTTCCACGGGAACCGTGTCTACAGGTACAGGTACAATAAACACAGAAAATACATTTATGAAAGTGGAAGGATTTGCTGCTCAAACTTTCTCAAAATATGCCGTTTCTACTGGGTATGGAACCACTGGTAAATTCCGCAACGTGTGTTTGCCACAAGAAAGCAAACATGATGCTAATGTGTTTACTTTGAGGCCGGGTCAGAAACAAGCAGAGTATATAATTTCTCTGAAAAAAAAAGTGTTAGATTATGAATCGCGATCTTCTTATGGTATTAAAATACGTATTACTGACACTGGAATGCCGCCATTATCGGCTTATGGAAACGTTAGAATTGATGTTTTGGATGCAAACGATGCCCCTGTCTTTGGTGCTAGCTTGCCTCCTAGTTCTCCTGCACCTGCTACTCGTTTAGGATGCTATAGGCAGAAACGGTATAATGTTTGGGGGGCGCGTTTGGATTCAAATGGTGCATTAATGCCATACAATAGCTGGTGGTACTTCCAAAATGAGGATGATTTTACATATATTGCAACTTCAGTAGGCGCTGATGTAAATGAATGTGAAACAATCTGTCATAGTTCTGGGTACAAATATTTTGCGTTGCAATGGTGGGGAAAATGCTTCTGTGGAAACTCCTACGGTAGATTTGGAGAAAAATACTATCCAAACGGTTGCAAATATCCAACAAATGATAATTACTTTGGTTGGTTAGATCAAAATGTGGTGTATAAAATTAGTCCGCGGGTCCCGACTGTTAATCGTTTATTAACGGCATCTGTCAAAGCGGATGCTCAAGTTCAATTATCAGCCAGTGTCACATTACATAATGGAAATTATATTGGCAACGGAAATTTCAATAACGGGAGACCCTTGTTTAATTCCAATACATCGAAATTAAAAGGCAATATATTTAATATTGTAGAAGTTTCTGATGGTCCAGAGAACTCAAATGCCCATGTCCTACAAATATCAGCATCCAGTGGGTCGTCGTCGGATGCATATCTCGTAGAAAATACTAAAATGAAATGCGGCAATGGTAAATACATTATCAGTGGATGGGTTAGATGTACATCAAGTTTCGATGGTACTAAAGAATTGCTAGAAACGTCATTTTTTGGAGATAACGATGTTTTAGTAGGTTCATCAACAGGTATTTTTCCATCCACATGCGACAATAGTTGGACAAAAGTAACAACAACATTTGATAGCGGCACTCTTGCAATATGTAAATTTGAAGTTACGGTTGCTAAATATTTAGGTCATGAAAACGGATTAGTCGAAATAACAGGCTTAGAAGTAAGGCCACAGTCAATAGCTTATGACGCAGAAATACGCGACTTGAGCACAAATGGAAAAGTATTCGGTGACACGCTTACCCATCGATATGCTTCGATACCATCGACATTAGGAGGAGCAAAAATACTTCATATGTCAGGTACAAGTGGAGAAGTAGGAGGAGAAGTTTTAACTTTGAAATTGAACTCGGATGCAACAGTATATGTAGCAGTATCAAATGGAGAAAATCGTGGTTTAGGATTAAGCAAAAGTCTTGTTAACGATGGTTGGGTAAAAGAGACGGGTCATATGACATGGATGGAAATGGACCGTGAAATGTCAGTTTCATTATTTTCTAAAAAGACGAACAAAGATTTTACTGTAGAATTGCCGGAAACAGAGACGGAATGCAAATGGATAGAAGGTCCTACAGGCAGTGACGCAAATATTTTGTGCAGCGATGGTACAACGTGTTCAGGTAATAATATTGTAGGCGAATCAAGTCAGTGTTGTAAGAATAATGGAGGCATTGCACGTTGTAACGCGGAGTATCCTGCCATGTGTGCAACACCTATGCAATGCGTAAAAGGGACTGATTATTGTTGTAACACTGTTGAATTGTGCAAGGCAAACTATGGTGGATTGCGACAATGTCGTGGATACGACTATAGTATTATTATTCAACGTAAAGAAGTTAAAAATATTGAAACATGTGGTCTTAAATTTATTTCTGATGCACAACAGCCAACGACGTTAGAACCCACTCAACATCTTGCTACGTGGAATTGTGATGGAGAAGCATCGACATTATATCTGGAAGGTAATCAAGTTTATGCAAATATTAACGAGGCAAAGTGTGGTTTAAAAATTGGCAAAAATGGCAATGGTGCAACCTATGTTGACTCAGACGATTCTAGAAATGCAGTTTTTGATTGCAATGGCGAGGCAGACACGATCAAATATGAAGAGGGTCGTGTATTTGCCACATCTGAAGGCACCACATGTGCCCTTAATTTTCATACCACAAAAGGTTCTACAAGTGTACTTCAACCAAACGAACGACTAGCGTTGTGGAAATGTAATATTCCATTGGAAAACCTTGCATATGACGAAATTTACGATGTAGACTTAAACAAAAGATGGATACAATGGGGTTTTAATGGCTATAGATATAGAGCATGGAGCGGAAAATTAAAAGACGATTATGGATTTTGGATGTCTAGCTACAACCAGTATCGAACAACAACTGATCGACAAATATATTACCTCGATTTAGGTTCCGTCAAAGAAGTAGTTGGAGTAGCACTATTGCCGCATAGTAGACGAAGAAACTACTTTATTAAGAACATTAAAATTGTTACGAAGAAGCATTTAAATGACCCATGGGCATTCGTTGATAATGGTCGTCAATTTCAGGTAATGAGCAAATGGCAAAAACAGGTTATTCGAATCATGTTAAAATACAATATCAATGCTAGATATGTCGGTGTAATACCATTAGCATGGAATAGATATCCAGTATTGCGCATGGGTGTGATTGCTATAAAAAGTGACACATATACAAAAATGCAATTTGAAGGGTCAGGGTGTTGCATATTCAGAAGCACTGAAACAACCATGGTCCAGTCAAAAATGGCTAATTGGGAGACGTGTATTTTACAATGTAAAAACTCTGATTCATGTGTTGCTGCTGATACCGCAAAGATTTTAGATGCATACACGTGTCGTATGCATTATCGCGCAAACCAGCTTATGAATCTCCCAACTGATCTTGAGGTAGGATGTGGAAATTCAAATAATAAAAGGAAATGTTATAGAAAAATGATCAGTGATCGATCATATTTTCCACCGACAATTATGACGCAAAATGCAAAATCCGCTAATTCTGTAACAACAACACATTGTGCTTCCGCAGACCATGTATCTACAACTGCTATATTGAACTGTCCAACTGATATGTATATATCTAGTATTGAATTTGCTAGCTTTGGCGATCCATCTGGTCAATGTAACTCGTACTCTGAAGGAAGCTGTCATAGCACAACTAGCAGAACTGTTGTAGAAGAAAAATGTTTATTCAAAAAGAGGTGCAACTTACTTGCAAATACGGATAAATTTGGAAATACCTGTTTTGCTGACACTGGCATTCGCTTAGCAGTACAATTTAATTGTACGACTGAAGCTGTACTTGAGGCTTCATCTTCAAGTGATTGTGAAGGCAAAACTGGGTACGTAGCATGTTTCAAAACACCAGAAGAGTCTGCAATTGGAACTGAAGTTGGATCGTTGTCTGCCACGGATCCTGACGCTAACGACGAGCTTGCATTTACCATTTTGAATGGTAACTTACGCGATGCATTTAGCTTAAATTCAAAATCGGGTAAACTAATGGTCGAAAAAGACTTCCTCAATCATGAAGACTTTTCGACAAAGGGTGAATACAAAATACAAGTACAAGTACAAGATTCTAGAGGATTATATGCAAGTGGCATGGTCTTAATAGAGATTGAAGATATAAACGAACCGCCTGTCTTTGAAGAGGCAGGCGTCGTACGTACGGTTCTTGAAAATAGCGCTTCCGGGGTATTAATTGGAGGACCAATTAAGGCGTCTGATCCTGATGACCCAGAGACTTTGTTTGGGAAACGCACGTTTAATCTTGTAGATGGCGACTTGTCGCTGTATACTAATATGAGCAAAACAGGGCAGTTAACAGTTACGAAGAAAAATGCATCTAGCAATATTGACTTTGAGCAAACGCCAATGCTTCACGGAGAGGTTGAAGTTATTGATGGCGGTGGATTATCGGTTTTCTTGGATATTTCTGTCCGTGTTATTGATGTAAATGAACCGCCTACGTTTCCATCTGAAATAGTAGTCTGCCATCCTGATTTTGTCTTCGGGGATGATTTGAACGTAAAGATATACACGAGCACAATCAGACATGCTGACACTTCCCATTATATTCAGCTGCAAACTACATTTAACAATGCTATCACTGAGTATACCACAGATGCGGGGTTTTCCAAAGGGCAAGAGTACACATTCACATTTGACGCAACATACTGGCCAGAGACCATCAAGATCTCGCTACCAGGGAACGACGGTATCGGAATCTGGAAATTTGTCGTAAATGATCAAGTTTTATTTGAAGATCCGAACGGGAAACAAGGTTCGTATCGCCATGGTTTCATAGATACGAATGGCCCCAAGCCATACATGACCCTTAACATGTGTCAATATAAATTTTATAAGCAAATCGATGCAGGTATTATGGAGCGCTCAATAAGAGAAAATTCTGCCGAAGCTACAAAAGTTGGTGCTTTAATTGCCGCTGAGGACAGTGACAATGGACAATCATTGCAGTACAGCATTATTGCAGGAAACGATTTCAACACCTTTCGCATCGTTGCGTGTAATGGGCAAATTGAAGTCAACAAGGCAAACCTAAACTTTGAAGTCCAATCACACTTCGATTTACAAGTTCAGGTAATGGATAATGGATTAAATCCGCCATCTCTCTCTGCAACAGTAAATGTTCGTATAAATGTGCTTGATGTGAATGATCCTCCAACGATAGAAGACCAGTATTTTAGTGTAAGAGAAGGTTCGGCCAACGGGACATTTATTGGAAATCCATTTATCACCATTGACGAAGATGCAAGTGACACGTACACTTTCATGCTGCTTAACGATGACGACGGTCGATTTAAGTTACATAATGGTGTAAATGGTACTAGTTTAGTAATCGCTGGAGATGGGGAAATAGATTATGAAACGAGAACTCAACACTCGATAATAGTTGAAGTGACGGACGACGGAAATCTCCCGGCTTCCATAAGCAGCCAAGCAGAATTTACTATTGAAGTTTTAGATGTGAATGAACCACCTACATTTATGAATACAATTGTAACAATTTCTGAGAATATCAATGATGGTGAAATTATACGAAGCACGCTAGATCTTGTAGATGAAGATATAGGGCAAAGCGTCGTTTATTCCGGGGTTAAGATTGCAATTTGTTCCATTTCAGATCGTGATAGTAACAGTCCTGAAGATACGTGTGAATGGAGTAACAATGTAACGGTGGGTGACATCTTTGAAGTAGATGCTGAAACAAGTGACTTAACCGTAAATGATGGCAATCGTTTCGATTACGAAGACTTGATATATTATAAAGTTTTGATACGAGCATCTGACAATGGTATTCCACAGCAATATTCAGATTCTACTGTCGTTATCATTATTGAGGATTATAATGAAAGCCCGGAAATCTTAAGTGATGTTAGGTTCAATGTAAGTGAAGGAGGCATAAGACCTGCAGAGTACGAATCCACCATAGCAGGACTTCCTTCCGGATTAGTTGGTTACTGGGCTTTAGAGGAAACGGAGGGCAGAATATTAGATACAAGTGGGTATGAATCACATGGATATTTCTTTGGTCATCGAAAAACTACTGCAGGGGGCAATGACAATGGTATGAGTTATGACTTCACAGAAGGAACTACCATCATCGTCCCGCCGGTAGTTGGAAGCACACAACTATCGCAAACAGTAATATCATTGTCTGCTTGGATTTATCCACGTAGCTTTGACTTTTCTGGTGATTATGGAGTAATAGCTGG
This sequence comes from Stramenopiles sp. TOSAG23-2, assembly GCA_900128395.1. NCBI lineage: Eukaryota > Stramenopiles sp. TOSAG23-2. The sequence continues at coordinate 7,166 of LT649518.1, forward strand.
GAAAGAACGTGGGTGGTTGATGGGATTGCAAAAAAACACTGGTTATTTCGTATCATCAATTAGCACATCAAACATACCGTCTAGTAACAGCAATACACATTGCTGGAAATGGCGAGGCAATCATAAAGTAATGTTAAATCAATGGTCGCATGTTTTGCTATCGTATAATGGCAGTAGTGTGAACCATTACATAAATGGAAACCATGTAGAGAGCCGGACTTGCTCGGGAAATCTAAATGTGGCCTCCAATCCATTTCACATAGGATCACGAAAGGGATACCCCGCAGTGGAAAACATTGGCACGTCTTTTTTTGAAGGTCGTATTGATAATGTGATTGTTTTTAACAAGGCATTTTCACAAAACGATGTGAACCAAGTTTATCTACACCAACATGAAGCTTATGGTTTACTTACATTAGGTGGTATATCTCATGTAGTGTATGATCAAGATTTTGATGAGATACTGCATTATGAAATCGAAAGGGGTAACGGTAGGGGACATTTTTTTATAAACAGCGATAGCGGTCTTGTTTCTGTAAATCAAAAAGTTTTAAAGTTTAACACAGCCAACTTTTATAAAATCGTTATAATAGTGTCTGACAGTAATAGCAATACGAACTATATTGATCTTTTGGTTGATATCAATGATATCAACGAACCGCCCTTTTTTGGAGAAATCTTGGGGTTTTCAATATCAGAGAACCCAACAGCTTATTCCATGATTGGAATAATTAACGCAGAAGACGAAGATCGTGTTGAAAGGCATACATTTAACGTGCAGAGCATTAACGATGAAATCGACAGTAATTTATGGGTTTTAGATTTAAACAATATCAATTCAACTAAATCAAACGCTGGAAGTGCCAAATTATTCGTAACCGAATTTGGAGAAAATAATATGAATTATGAAGCTATCATCAATTCATACAATGTCTCTATTTTGGTGACAGACAAAGGCGGTCTTTCTGCGTCGTGTGTCGTAAGCGTCACAGTAGACGATGTAAATGAACCTCCAGCACCGAATAGTACCCATACCTTTTGGACCAGAGAAAACGCAGCTGTAGGTACGTATATTGGGTATCCTATTTCAACCGGTGATCCTGATTATTCAGATGCACATGATTATATAATTACTGCATGGTCGACTACTGGAGAGTCCCATAAAAATACCGATTCATCATGGACTTCTCCATTTATGATCCATCAAGCAACTGGGCAAATGTTTTTAGAAGATATTTCCGTTCTTCCTACGTCAGGTACAGACAAGATTTTTATGTTTGAAATCACGGTGAAAGATATGAATGGTCTGTTTGAAACGTGCACAGTAACAATAACTGTTGTCAATGTGAATGATGCCCCCGAAATAGAAGATCAAACTTTCCAAGTGCATGAAAATTCCCAGATGGAAACTGTTGTAGCAACTATATCGGCTACGGATGGCAACTCAGGTGATGTTTTGAAATACGAGTTTATGCAGGCATTTCCATTTTCTGGAATGCGAACATTCAATTTAGATGAAACGACTGGGAAAATTACGGTAGCTGATCTAGCAGCAAATAATGTGACCATTGACCATGAAATATTAACAACTTATTCTTTCCTTGTCTCCGTTGATGATCAACACTTAACTTACCCTATGTATGATTCGGCCTTGATAACTATTAATGTTACAGATATTAATGAAACTCCAGCTATAGATGGTGAGCAAACATTTACAATTGATGAAAATGCAGATGATGACTCAGTGGTTGCTGATGAAATAGATATATTTGATGAAGATGAATTGGAAACATTTACATGGTCATTTGTCTCTGCGCCAACTGATTTGCCATTCAAAATTGATAGTTCAACTGGTGAGATTTTAACCGTGACATCGACACAGTTTGGTAGTTTTAAAACTCCTTTTGACATTCCAATGGAAGACGAAACGGATAATGATCGGTCAGGTAAAGGATTCATATTGGGTAAATGGAATAGGAACAAGGAATTATCTGGCAATGGCTTTAGTAACAATTATATGAATTACAAATGGAGTGAAGATAAAGCAACAACAAGTGGTAGAACTTCTGTAATGTCTAGAAGCATGGAAGTTGAAGTTTTACAAGGTTTTAAATCTTGGAATTGGTTTGGCGGTAAGATAAGCGTTGAAGAGGGGCAAATGTATACTGTAAGTTTGTTTTTAAAATTTGTAGATTCTGTACCTGATTGTACGAATGATAATTTTGGATTAAAGAAGCATTCCCCAATCGTTGTTAATAGAGATTTTATGAGCGACATTGTCGCGGATCAATGGAAGTACGTCGAGTGGACCTTTACGGCTGAGCAAACGACTAACGATGAATTGGTCATTTTCATCATGGATAGTTGCCCTGGTGGGAGCGTAGCTAGGGTAGCGGACATGAATTTCTACAATGTTCAAACAAGTCGTGCATTTACTCCTTTGAATTACGAGGTGACCAGGACATATTCAGTTAATGTTAAAGCCATAGATAGTGGTGGGCTTGAATCAGTTGAAACCATTACAATTAATGTTAATGATATAAACGAGCCTCCAACACTGGAACCCGGAAAGTTTTTTGTGATGGAAAATGCTCCAATTGGGACGTACATAGGCAGTGTCTTAGCCACAGATCCTGACGGAAGCAATATCATAACTTATGAAATGTCGGTCAACGGTCCAAACGATGATTTTGCGGTTGACATATCATCAGGTGTAATAACTGTGGCATCACAGACCATTGATTTCGAAATGTTTCCAAACACGTACATTGAAATAACTGCATTTGATTCTGGCACTCCACAGCTCCATGATATCAGATCATATGAAGTAGTTGTTATGAATGAGAATGATTTAAACATCAAGTCTATTTCATTATCCTCTGATTTACCCACCTCTATTGGCTCCGACGATGTTAGATTGTTGACGGAGGGCAATGAACATGTATACTTTCACGGTGATAATATTGGTAGGGTGTATACTAACGATAATTTTGTCGCTACTTATGGTGTGACTGGAGTGGAATATATTGCTAAAAATTGTTCTATTATTATACCATATTCGTTAGCTCGGTGTGTGTCTGCTCCAGGTTGCGGTAGTAATCATATATGGAAATTTGCAGTGCAACCATCATCTGGTGTCGAGTTACAAGAGAAACAACAAGCGTGTGCTGGTGCAGATACTGGATGCATTTTCAACATGTATGCACCATATGCCAATAAATATTATGTTTTAACTGATTGGTTGGTGGCATCACAACCGTGGGGTGGTGTAAATAAAGTAAATGGCAAATGCACTATCGATAATGCTATAAATAAACATGTATTTAACACAGCCGATCTTGATGATATTCCTGCCCTTCAAGATGGGAGAAAATGGGAGCAATTTGTCGGTAGTAAACAAAAAACGGTTCAATACGGAGATTATCAAGCTGAAGATTGGGGAAGTGCATGTAGGAGCAAAATGGCAATTGGCGACTTGGATTGTCATTATATTAAAAACGGCTATGAAAAGGGCAGCTTGGAAAAAATTTACACGTATGTAACTACGCATTTATGTTCTGATAGAGAGCAAGAAGTTGAATTTGGCCTTGGGGCAGATGATGCGTTTGAACTTTGGATATCAGGAATATCTGTGATTAAAAGAAGCACGTGTCAATCAGTACACAAGGACAATTTCATCTTTTCGCATAAACTAAAACTTGGACATAACACGGTTCTTTTAAAAGTCCTAGATTATCACGGAGAAAATGGATTTCTTTTATCTCTCCGAAAAAATTACCCTGGTCTTCACGTCACTTTTGACAAAAATGAATGCTTGGCTATGTCACAAACACAAACTTATACTAATGGGGGATATGGAGTGAGTGATATGAAAACGGGCTATGAACAACCTTCTATTGCAAATGTTGTATTGAAAGGTGCTGGTGGCATTAACACATTGCCAGCAATGAATACCATGGGAGGCGAGAAACTAATTGTTACAGGGTCCAATTTTGGTCCCGTCAGTGATGCTGTTGTCGTACATTATGGACCAACAACTATGCCGATGTTGTATAATGCTGAAGACTGTTCTGTCACAGCGGCAAATACGGAGATTCAATGTACAACTGCACGAGGGGTAAATAGTGGGCACGGTGTTACAATTACAATCGATTCTCAAAAAAGCAAGTACTCTACAGCAACCATTTCATATGGTGCCCCTATTATTTCGTTAATAACTCCAGATCCAGAATCTGCAGTCGATTTATTAAATCTTCAATCCCGTGGCGGAGAAAAAATCATATTAAATGGAACAAACTTCCCTACCGTTAACGGTGAAGCTAAAATTGTGGTAACTTATGGTAGTGATAATGGTGAACGATTTGCTGCTAAGAATTGTCAAGTGGTATCGCCAGGTAAAAGCATAACGTGTATTACAACAGAAGGTTCCGGGAAAAATCATGCTTGGCATATATCAGTTGGTGCATTATCTGCTTCCTCATATTCAGAAGATTTGACATCATATGAGAAACCTCAAATTAGTGATTTAAGGGGCCCAGGAATTAGGAATGCGAATACGAGAGGGTTGGAAGTTATGTTTTTGCACGGGCACAATTTTTTTGGAAAGGAAATCAATGTAACATATGGTCCTAGAGGGAATGAATTCATGGCCAGCGATTGCCAAGTTTTTGTTCCACATGAAATAGTCCGTTGCTTAAGTGCTGAGGGAACTGGTAGACATTCTATGAAATTTTACAACGACCTCCTTTCCGGTGCACTTTCCGTATACCCATTTGTTATTATTACAACAGTATCCATCTCCCTTGCTTCCTGGACTGTTACCTGGACAATATGCACCAGCTTTAGAGCAAGTCCACCCACGACATTTGTCTACCACAGGACTAATATAAGCACCTGCCATTGACGCACCGGTTAATTTCATTTTGTCAAGGTCAACTGCAGCAATGCCATTTATAATCTTACTGCTTGAAGCTGATAAAAATTCGCCGGAGTTAGTTGCTCCATTGCTAGATCCTATTGCTGACGATCCTAAAGCAAACTTCCCATTCCCATCATCTAATAGTGAGTTGGAGCCAGAACCGCAGGAACAAAGAGGACTGTGATGGCCATAATTGTTACCAGTGCATGAAGATTTTTTGGTAGAGCCAGGTGTAAAATAATAGCAATCATCACCGTCCCTGCCTGTAGAGAATGGGGAACCATCATAGTCTCGACTTCCACCTACACTTGCACATTCATATCCAGCTTCTTGAAATGCTTCTCTAAGTTTGTTCTCACTATCTATCGACTTTTGCATTTCACTATTACAACGTAAATTATATTTTTTACAAGTTTCATCACAACTGCTTCCAGGTTCTCCCATTTTCCACTGCCCACCATCAATATTGCCTGGCTGAAGACCATTGAAATATTCATATTGGACATCGATTTTTTCCATACTGCCAACTCCGTCAAATGGATTCTTTGATTGTTTCCATATTATATGATCTTTTGGGTATTTACTGTTTGGTGTCATTCGTGGCCATTGCATCTTAAATAGAAATTGCCCGTCTTGATTTCGATAGTTTTCCAATTTAGCAAGTACAGAAAAATTTGGTGAGTTTGGATCATTGTATTCAAATTGTGATGCTATGTTAATATCCGTGCAAGATATTGTTGCGGCTGTAGGAACAGCATCTTTTCCATCACTTTTTTGAATTTTCTCTATCATACTGCCCGTTGAAGCACCTTTTCTACCAAAAAGTACATACGAATTTCGCTGTGTTAAATGCCAGTATCTGAAATTGTTACCAGCACCTAAACCACGTATAGTATATTTTAGTTTTCGTTGCAATTTTTTGTATTTCATGTAATCTGAGGTGCTAAGCATCCATTCCATTTTTCTTGCATTAGTTACTATAATGACAATTTTTCCATTTGTAATTGAACGCAAGAAATTAAGCAAATTGGCATTTTCATCATAACTGGAGTAAATATCAAACGTTTTCCGTTCTTCAAGTTCTTGCGTCTCTGCATTTAAGACAGCAATATTGATACCTTTCTCGACATCCAATGTTTTGCCGTGAATGATCATCTGGGTATTCTCTCTATCACTAGTCAACGCATACACCTCATTGTCTTTGCAAAATGGTTCAATTGTTTGGCGATAAACCAAACGCCATTTTCTTGTCTCTCCTACATTTGAAGATGAGGAAGCAGAACAATCTACGGTGCCAATAGAGCAAGTAGTTCTTGTGGAGGTGCTGCTAGCTGCTAATCCAAAATTGTCAATCTTGCCTTGGCACTCAGGGATTACTGTTGGCAATGCATTTGAAGGTGGACTGCAGCATTGAAATCCAATTATATCATCTATAGTATTGCCCAAATTAGCTCGTCGAATACCGGTGAGTAAAAAATTATCTGGACATACAGGCCATTCCTTTAAAGTTGATGTGAACGATACGTCAGTACAGCTTCCATATGCATCGCTGAAATCTTGAAGTTTACAGCATACACCACCAGTCAAAGCACTCATATCCGTCGTGACAGTGAAATTTCTTCCAATACCATGTAAATAATACCCATTACTGCAAGGTGTATCTTCATCCCAATTTGCATTGTAACATGTGGCCATATCTAGCCCATGCCTACAAAGAGAGCTTTCTATGCAATCTGCCGATTTACATGAGCTACTTTTAACAATTCCAGCAATACCAAATCCAGATGCACAAGTGCTCCAACTATGTTCTCCAGCAGAAGCAAACCACGTATTATCCACGTATTCATTAGTTTTTAGGCACGGCGTATCATAGGAGCATGGACATTGTTCAGAATCTGCCAAGTTTAATTGTTTCATAGAATATCGTATTGATTGAGATTGATCAATATCAATTGCAGCCACTGCATCCCCTACCAATGTCCCACCAGAAGATTTTTCTGGAACATAGCGTACTCTGTTTGAACCAAAAGGAAAAGTTGGAGCTTCATTTACATCTATAACATAAATGGTCATCGTAGCAGTATCGGATAGCCTATTATTCATTGCAACGCCAGAGTCAGTAATTTTTATTTTTAACGCAAACATTGAATCACTTTCGTAATCCACTTTATCTTTCAAAACAGTAATTTGACCGTTGTTATCAATTGAAAAAATCCCGTCTTCATTGCCTTCTTCTATTGAAAATTCATGGCTCTGACCATAATCTTGATCAAAAAAAGCCATAGGCTCTCCCACGGTGATACCGACAATACTATTTTCAGGAACATATGCCTCATTATCACTTAAGATTGGCGCTTCATTAACATCTTTTACGTGTATTTTTAAAGTCGCATCACTTTGCAAGAACCCAGAGTCTGTGACTCGTGTAGATATTGTATACTCTTCTTCTTCCTCGTAATCCAAACCCCTATTTCGTAAAAAAATTTCCCCAGTTCCAGCATTAATTTTGAATGGCATACTATCCCTACTCAAAGTTGTAGATACTATATTATTTGGACGAGCACCGTTGGAAGTTCCATTGTTGGTGTTAAAAGCACCCGAAAGTTGGACTTGTCTAATTGATGTATGCAAAGGTAAATCGTACTCTTCCAAGCTGTATAGAAGTTGCTCGTTAGCATCTGGGTCCGTTGCAAAAAGTTTAAAAAGTGCAACTGTGGCAGAAAATGTATTTTCCATCACATGCATTTCTTCATCCTTTAAGACGGGCGGCTCATTGACATCCAATACGGTTATGTTAATTACTGCATATGTTTCTAACGGGTTTGTACTATCATCCACTGCTTGCACTACCAGTGAATAATCACTAACACGCTCAAAATTCAAATCATTCGAAGATATGATATTTTCTTGGTATGTAATTGTTCCAGTAACTTCATTGATATTAAACAAACCATCTACATCGCCAGCTGCAATGCTGTAAGCAATATTGTCAAGGTCAGGATCGTTACCATTTAAAGTTGCAATAGAAGACCCTGGCGCTATATCTTCTGCAACGTAAAATAGAGCAGATGTAACATTAGGCGGTCTATTGGAATTCATTATGGTAATATTCAAAGTAATTGTGTCCTCCAGCCCGTCCATATCGGTAGCTGTTACAATTAGTTGAATTTTACTTGCGCTCAAAGCTTGATTCACTACTAAAACAGCGCCACCACCGCTAACAGAGCTATTTTTCAAAATAAATTCGTTGCTTCCACCGGATACCTTGTACTTGATTTCGTCTCCATTATCTTCATCTTGAGCGAAAAGCATTGGACCAACTTCTTCACCAACCTCGGTTTCCGAATAAATGTTTAAAGAAATAGTACCATCAACTCCTTCCGACAATTTAGGAAACGATGGAGCTTCGTTTTCGTCAACAATGAAGACCTCGGCATGTAAGCTTGCTGTTAGAGAAGGCTCGCCCCCATCTTCGACTAGTATTTCCATCGTATAATACCCACCTTTAAATTTTAATGCATCGCTCTCAAAATTTAAATCATCATTAATTAAACTGAAAACATAACATGATGTTTGATATGTTGCGTTTAGTTCAAAAAGGTTACTTTCATCCATCAATGTGACATTCATTTCGCCTTCTGCACCACTGTCTTCATCTATTGTACAAAATTGATCTTTCGTATTATTGGCATCGCTATGCGTAACACCATCTGTAGCTATAACGGGTGTAGAACCAATGGCACTATTTTCAACAATGTACCTTATATAATGATGTGGTGCAATCCGTGGTTTTTCATTTTCATCTATTACAAGTACGTGTGTTGAAATTTCTGCATACAAACCTTCATTATCAGTTGCACGAATTGTAATTCCATATGAACTTATTTTTTCGAAGTTCAAGTTGCTATTTCGCGCAACTACGCCGATCCTGCCATCCTTCGGGTGGATGAAAAACATCCCCAAGCGATTAGTGTCGGTAATAGAATAAGTGTATGACGAAGCATGGTCTTCATCGGAAGTATATTTCATCAGTGGCTCAGAGATATATGAAGATGGTGCAGCATTTTCAGACACTGTAAAATTAAGTCCATCAGAACCAAAATCAATGACTGGGGTTTCCGCGACGTCTTGGACATGGACAATAATTCTCGCATTGCTTTGTTTTGCAGGTCCAAATTCGTTATATGAAATGATTACATACTTGTCATATAAGCTACTGGAAGAGTCTAGTATTAATTTTACGCACATAGTGCATGTAGAATCTATAATAGCATCTGTAACATTTACGGATGTTGATCCAACCACAGCAGTAAAATCCCTAGGATCCGGTTGACCAGGTGAAATAACTCCATCGAATGTAAGTTTAATTCCGAAGTCGGAGATAAGACTAGCATTTACTAATTGTGTAGTTCCCCCATCTTCCAATACATGAAGGTACGCGCGCGAGTTTTTTGACCAGTTTCCTCCCAAGGTTCCAATAATGTCAGCTGTTGTAAATGATTTTGCACCAAAATTGCTTGACGTATCCTGTACTTGGATATTCAAATCGAATGTTGTGGAAGCACTTTCAAAATTAAGGGCAGAAGAAGTTGCAACTGTAATTGTTCCGGCAGAATCGATATCAAATGCACCCGCATCGTTGCCTGATAAAATACTATATGCCATGTCTTGATTTCTATTATCCTCATCGAAAACTTCAATTGTTCCAACAACGATGCCATTTACTGAATTTTCGAGAACATCCAGTTCATACGTTACAATATGCGGAGCATCGTTACGATTGGTTACATAGACAATAACATCAAAAGTATCTATTAAACCAGCCGCATCGATTACATTAATTTTCAAGGGAAATCGAGATTCCACTTCGAAATTTAATTCAATATTACCAACCATCAATCGACCTTCACTATCAATGTAAAATTGACCGAAATCATTTCCATTTAATATAGTAAAAAATAATGTATCGCCATCATTAGGATCAAAAGCATAAGAGTGTAAATCTACTATTGTATGCCCAGCTACTGAATCTTCAGGCACAAATAATGAGATTGGAACTCCCGGCGCAATAGGTGCTCTGTTTTTCATCGCTACATTTATGGTTACATTCTGATCTTTAGATCCTTCACTTGTAGCACGGACTGTAAGCGAATAAACCGATTGCCTAGAAAGCATTTTTAGGCGTTTTTTTACATATATAGTACCAGAACAGGAATGCACTCCGAAATATTCAGTATCCCCATATTCGATGGAAAATTTTATTTCCGATTCAGCCGTTGCATCGACAGTACCAACAACAGTGCCAACTCTACTTTCTTCAACAACCGTCATCGTAAACGTATTGTCCATTGTTGGATTTTCTAGTACATTTTCAATTGCTATAATTACGGACTTTGTAAATGACAAAGGCGGTGTCCCGGAATCTGTTACCATAATTTTGACGCCGACTGATGTTCGATCTTCATAATTTAATGAAGGAGTACTGTAATTTACTTTCAACAGATCACCATCGACATAAAACGGAGAGCCATTTTTTGTTGGCAATGGCAACGAATATGTAAAACTCTGCGATTGTAATGTATCTGGATCGCTTGATGAAATAGTTGTAACCACAGTCCCTGTTTCTGCATTTTCCATTACTGATGCATGTTCAGGACATTCGAAGAATACAGTTTCATTTACAGCAGGACTACCGATGTATGCATGTGTAACATTGCCTTTCTGCCCACATTTGTACGCAACAATATAATCTTCATCACAACCAGATTGCCTAGAAGGCGAAAGATTAAATTTATCTTCTTTTATTTGGTAATCACAATATAGTTTTGTATCACATGATGATTGAATGTCTCGGCATACAGAATCCCTACACAGGCATGAACCGGCAGCTGTTTCGTTGCAAAATATTCCACCATTGCAGTTGCTTCCGTATTGCGCCCACAGTATTATTATTTTTCCAGAGGTAGCAATTGATGTGGGAGCTTCGTTTACATCCTCCACATCAATAATAACGTTTTCAATATGATGTAAGTTCCCAGAATCAGTTACTTTGATAGTCAACGCGTACGTTTGTTTCTCTTCATAATCCAAGTAATTCACGTTTTGAATCAATGATGATCCAATAATTTCGAAAGGGCTATATGAATTTTTACGCATCTTTCTTCCTTGACGGAACCGACCGGATATCAATTCAAATGTATGTACCCAGTGTTGATCAAGAGTCTTATCAAGATCGATGGCAGATAAATTTGCTATCACCGTCCCTCGCTTTGAATTTTCTTTTATCGTATTTCTGCTCAAAGTAAGGCCTATAGGTTTTTCGTTAACGTCGTTTATTGTTATGTTGAACGCTTTTGAGATGGTATATGTCCCATCATTGCTTTCAACTTTTATCACAACATATTGATCATTTTCAAAATCAATAGCATTCGAAAGGGATTGCAATTCATTCTCAACAATTTTGAAATGCTCAGTACCCTGTAAAAGTGAATATGTATGGACGTCATCTTGATTTTCATCTTCAGTGAAGAATGATACAATTTTTACACCGTCTCTTGAATTTTCATCAACTGAGGCCCTTCCAATGATTCCAATGTTCGTCGGTGGCAATTGATTTGGTACCACCTGTAAATGGAGAGTGCCATATACAGGAACTTCGTCATAAAAACCACTTCGACCTTCAAAATTGATATCGTAAAAACCTTCAGAATTTTGAGCTGGTGTCCATACGAAATCACCTTTTAATTCGCCTATGCCTTGACCGGTAAATTGATGATTCGTAATAGGACTAACAATAAGTCCAGCACGCATTGATACATGATTCTCCCACGCATCAGCCTTTAGTTTCACGTAACGACCTTTCACGGCAGTATCAAAGTACACGTTAACTTTATCATCTCCACTGGAAGGTTCACAATTGTACTGGCCAACATCTGTCCATGTGGTTTGATTTACCATCGAATTGCCGATGCTTACTTGAATTTGCGTTACCTTTTGATTATCATACCTACCTTTTGCTCTACCCATAATGACCGCACCAACGATATAATACTCTTTCAGCGCGTCAATAATCATGTATTCATTTTCCTCGTTTTTCGTTTCAGCACTCCATGCTTGTTTTGAATCCAACGTGGATCTTGCATGCCCTGTACCTTTCGCGTTCTTACTCCACACCGATGAGTAGTAACGATTAAATTCACCAGGATTAATTACTTGTGAATTTTTAACGAGATCTATTAATGCTGGTAATGGTGGTTCAAAAGTGGCGCTTGATGGAGTATTAGAAGCAATCAAACGCAACGATGAAAATGCATTAACATCTTTAATTACAATAGGTACTCTAATGGTCTCGCCAGTTTTCACTTCTACAACTGTTGTTGGGATACCACTTAAAGTTGGTGATTGATCCGCGACACATAGTTCTCCTTGCTCATGCATCATATACAAATCCCAATCAGCGTCAGTAACATAGCTGGTGTCTTTATCGCTGTACCTTTGATTGCAAAAAAAATCTGGAGCAGATCCACCTACATCCATTCCATTATATATTGGTCTGTAACATCTACTTGGCATATCTTCTCGATTTCCGACTCCTCCTGGAAATATTTTACACGCCAAAAATTTTGTATCTGCATATTTCAAATTGCTTGAAATCGCATCAAAAGTTTGCATTGCAGTCGTTGCTACTTGAACACCTTTTGATTCTTTCGTGTATGTAATAGTTTGTATTAATTCCGACGTAAGAATGGTCGCATTTTGAATATTTTCGTTACTATCTATCAATTCTATCAAAGCACCTTTGAGCCGTGTATTGTAGCCACCATCTGCACGATTATATAGAACAATCTTGGAAATTGCAACTTCGCTTGGTAATGTAAATTCGGCCCACGAACCAATATTATTAACAACATCGTCCTTATTGGTACTGAAAAAGTTCGAATTTCCTCCTGTTTTATCAAAAACAACATTGTCAATTGCAAAAGATTCATCGTTTTTGCCCTGATTTAACTTAGTTGTCACAACAACTGTTGCATCTGATTTTGTAATCATTTTCGTGCAACTTACACGCACATGTTGATCTGGCCAATGCGAATGACCGCATACTTTCACTCTTCCAGGTTTTCCTTGACGAATCCATTTAAATTTAGGATCAAACGTATCTCCATCGACGATCCAATCACACTCTTCATCATTAATTTTTATTATTGCTTTCTCTCCATCCCATGAATCAAGGGCTATGAAATCCAGCGTTATCGTGTATGACTCCCCCGGGGTAAGACCAGTGAATGTTTTTTCAATCTTATCGTTTTTCCCAGTTTTTTTGTATCCTCCACATATGTTGCCGTAAGTACCACAATCTGTAATTTCCTTACAACTCCATCCATTCATATCATTGCTACTGAAATCGGATTCATAACCACTGCCTAAACCAGATGGAGAGCTTGCAACTAATCCCTTGACACCGTCAAAAGCTTTGCTAGCAGTATAATCTAAACTGAGATCATCAGGATTATAATACTGCGACGATAATGCCCCTGTAGCGGATGAAAGATCAATTTTATTATTATCATTGTCGTAAATTTCAAATTCCATTAGATGCAAAAACTCATTTTCAGCGCGATGAATAAATCTAATTTTATTTGTATTTTCATTAACTACAGGAATTCCCTTACCAAGGCTGACTTTATAAACGGCATTTTCCCAACCACCTCCTGCAATGTCCATAATACCATCGCACCCATCAATTATTAAGTTTAAGTTGTTGTCGCTCCTACCGCCCGAAGATTTTGTGGAAGATATTAAACCATATTTTTGTGCATGAGTTGAAGAATACTCTTCTAATGGTCCCGTACATTCCATTGAATATTTCCAATCATAAATACTTGCTCGAAGTGTATCTCCAATTTCCCAATAGCATCTATCCCCAGATGATTTCGTTTCCCGGAATGTGCAGCAACCGTCTCCATCTTCCATCGCTTTAGCTTTACAAGCAGCATGGCATCCTGATTTCGTATCTGCTGTTAATTTTTCCGCTGACCACGTTTGACCAGAGCAATAATATTGCTTTTGAAAATCGCCACATTTTGGTTCTTTTCTATGGTCATACACTCCTTCATGCCATTTAGTCGGGCCATAACTTTTGTAAATTTCATTTCCATGTTGAATAGCAAAATAACCTTCCCTTTCCCCACTCGCAGTTAATTCACTTAAAAAGTCATCAAACCATTTACTTATTCCCTCCTTATCATTTGGCTTGGCTCTATTGCCAACTTTACCAGGCATCACTCTATGATTGTTATCTTGATATACACCTTCAAATTCTATTTTACAACCTTGTTTTATTTCTTCCATATCCATTCCAACGCATTGTTTGCCCCTTCCTACTTGTACTAATGATTTCGCCGATGTCGTGGACGTCGCAGGGAATGTTTGAAGTTTACAATTGAATTCGTCAACGCAACGCAGACCAGTTGAATTGCAAAATTTTGTCCCTGCAACACCATCAATAAGCTTCACAATAAAATCAACGGAAGTCCCACTATTTGTTTTTGGATCGTATACATAAATTTGCATTGGAATTAGACCCTCCAAATTTGTAGTCCATGTTATAACCCCTGTATCATTATTTAAAATTGCACCCCGATCATTTCCATTTTCACATTCATATGAAAAGAACCACGCCCATGCACTTTCACACATCACAGCACCATCTACCCATTCGTATTTTAAAGCCCTACCATCACCTGTGGATGCGCTTACTTTTGCTGTCATTGGATCTCCAGTACCAGAGCTCATGGTTAATAAAGGAAATATAGAAGCTTTTGGACTTGCCCCGTATGCCTTAAATTCAGTGACATTGACAGTAGTATAAAACGTGTAATCGTCCCAAGAACCTATACGACAGCAACTTTGTACTTTGATTTTAAAAAGCCCATTATTATTATCTAAAGTGTCATTTAAAAAAGCTTCATCATATGTATGTTTCATAAATCCTCTTGAATCTGACCAATCATCATTGGATGATTCGCCAAAGAAGATTCCACCAGGTGTTACAGTTAAATTTTGCAATCTATCCGAATCTTGATCACCCCAATATAAGCTATCCCATACTCCGTAGGTATCACCAACTTCCATATTACCT
>LT649519.1:0-22145 GCA_900128395.1 Stramenopiles sp. TOSAG23-2
ATGAAGTAAATATATATAAATAATTAGGCCTTACATTTCATGATGTACAACGTGCGTGATAAAAAAAATCTCAAAACAGGGCTGGCCGGAAAGAAATGATATGTTCTTCTACTATATGTAAATATGCACTGTGCAATTATTTCCGGTCAACCCTGTTTTAGAAAAAAAGATATTGGCTATTTTTTATTTGTAAAATGCCCATCGGATACTAAATATATATATATATATTTTTATAATGGTCATTCATTATATATATTGATTGGAGTGAATAAATATCAGCTGATGGTATGATATAAGTATAACATTGGATAGGATGAAAATAGAATCAAGTATACAAAAATCCAAATCCACTCAATTTACACCTGTTTTGGGATTGTTTTTTTGAACGCAATTTAGGCTGACACAGGATGGAAAATACCTGATATTTGCACTGTTTGGATGGGATTTACAAGGCACACAGCACTAAATCTACGTCTCTGGGGGGACTAGGGCTAGCACATCAAAACACTATTTGTAGTAACCAGGCTAACAACTTCTTGCACTTCAACATATGCACATAATATTTATTATTACTAATACAGGAGTTGGAAATATATATTTACATAAGAGAGAGAGAGAAAACAATATACATATATATATATAAATTCATATTATTGATTTTAATTTATTTAATTATTTATATAGATTGACTACATGTACAACAAAGGACCAGATTATGATGGCAATGGAGCCAAACCTATCCAAGCACAACCTTATGGTACTGGAATTGGTGTAACAAATGTTCAACCAATAGTTCTTAATAATGATGCACAAGGTCAGCAAAGCTTTGTACCTCAAGCGCAACCAACTTTTAATGCTATGGGTAATAATAATAATAATAACAATGGGAGTCCAATGTGCACAATGGTTAAAGAAGACTTAATGAAAATTTTAACAGATTCAGGATATGGTCAAACCAACCCCGCAATGTTTAATACGTATTTTCAGCAAGGTTCTTCCCCCCCTTTATGTCTAGGTTGTATGAGGCCTTTGCAAAGCCATCCATCAAGACAGCAAACGAATAGCAGTCTTAATCCTAATAATATGCCTACGATGCCAGGCTTGGGGATGCAAGCTGCTATGATGCCAGGTGCTACGACCATGATTTCAAGTATGATGGGTGGAGTGATGCCATTTGGTACACAGCTAACACCAGATGCATTGCCAACTGGTGTCATACGCAATGGGTCCGTTGATGGAGGAACAGTTGGAACTAACAAAGTGCAATCGATTCTCGGTTGAATATTATTACCTATAGGATTTATGATACTTATAATATTTACTGCAGTTGGTTTGTACGACTCGGACTCGGGAGGGGTATTTGTAATACAACCGGCTATATTCATAACTATCGGGCTTTGTTTTACTTTCATTCCAAACAAAACTCGTGTATCATTTGATCGCAATAGTCGTACATATACTATAGAAACGTCAAAGTATTGGTACCCATGCCTTGGCAAAAAGGTGTACAACGGTAGTTTTGATGAAATCAAAAATGCAAGTAGTGTCAACTCAGGATGTTCTCAAAACAAACAACCACAATATCTTATCAAATTGCATTTAGCAAGTGGTGAGTCTATAAACGTAGGCACTTGTAATTGGTTTTTATCAAATGGGCGTGTGGCAGAATGGAATAATTATATTACTAATACGTTACACCAGCCAAAAGCATAATAAAGTAAAAAAAATACGAGTGTTCGTATATAGTATCATATCATGGTGTGTTTTATATAAAAGAGATATGCATACTCGTAGTACCCTTCGTACCGCGAGTATACATTAAATATCTTTTGAGAAGTGTATAGGAATTGTCATGGGGGTAGAATATTAAAAATTAAAATACGTATATATTATTATTATTATTTTAACAAAGCACATTATGATTAGTGCATTACACTGTAATATTATACATACGAGCGTATATTATTGAGATGTGGGGGACATTTTTTTATTTTTTTTTTACATTTTTACATTTTACACCATATTCAAAAAATATTTTTACACTTTTCGCATTTTTATTTATAAATATGATGTTTAGAAATCAGCTTGTTTCATAGCTGCAGATGCTTGTATATCAGACATTAATAATTTTAATTTCTCTTCATATGCATCTGCTGTCATCTTATCTAATAATTCATATATATTTTGACTGCGGAAATTTTTTGTGGCCCTTTCTATTGTTAAAGTTTTCCACCATCGTGCACCATATATATTTTCTCGCAACGCCATTTGCATTTTAAAAGCAGGAAATAATAGACAAGGATATTTCCGGTTAAAATCTTGAAATTCTTCAAATGAAACAACACCATCACCATTAATATCTATCAAATCGACTACTTTTTGGACTCGCATATTACTACTCCATGCATCGCCATAAACTTGTGCTATCAATTCTTCTACTTCATCTTTTTCCAAGCTCCCACTGCCATCGATATCAAATAAACCAAATGCAAACTTAACTAAAGCTTTAAGTTCGAATGTACAATAATTCCAGATACATAAGACAAATTCTGAAAAATCAATTTCTCCACTACTATCTTCATCCATTAATGAAAAAACTTTATCGGCAAAAGGAGACGGTTCGAGTTTAAAAAAGCGATAAAATTCTTCTAGATCAATTGCATTCGAATTATCTCTATCAATTTTTTTAAATACAGAATAAAACAAGTCTATATGTTCTTTATCAAGTTTTAATTCATGAAAAAGTTTTGTTGCTAACTCACCTTGGCCAGGTATATTTTCATCTTCTTTAAAAAATCGTTGAGGGTATTTTTTACCCTCATATATATATCGTACTCTGGTTACAGCAGATCCCATTCGTAAATTTATCCCATTTATTTTTATATTTCAGAAACAGTCATCAATAATGATGTGAAACATATATATATGAAAATATTCACTGATACATTTTTGATTGTGTGTGTTTTTAGTTTATTATATTTTTTAGTATTTGTAATATACGTATAAAGTAGTAGTAGTGCTTCACAAATCACAACGTTCGACCAAAGTACAGGTATTAAGTAAGATGAAGTATTCGAGCAATATTTCTTTTCATATACGAGGATTAACAACAAATATTGTCATAAATCATTGTATCCTTAAATATAATAGTATCGTACAGCATAGAAATCGAGATAGTAATAATATAAAATAGCAAGTGTCAACAAAAGGCCAAGTGCAAAATAAAAAGGCTGTTAAAAACACCACCCCCATCACGTTTCTTTTTTTTTCTGGGGGCTGTATGGTATCGCTATGCTAGCTAATGCTAAATTCAGTTATAAGAACATAAATACAATTCAACAATAATAATACTACGCACCTACTACTATTACAAAAATAAATATATTAAATATTACATAGTAAGATGAATATATATATATTTATGTTTAGAAAAAAGATTGTAAATTTTTAAGAATTAATTGCTAAGAGATACATATATTTTAACATTCGTGTGGAATAAATTATCGTGTAATTTTTTTGAGACAGTGGATTGAATTGTGTGTAGTATTGGTATTATAATTAGTTGTAGTAATAGTAACAATAAATATTGTTTCAAATTATATATATATAATTATTATTATATTTCAGTGATATTATTATTGTTTAAATATGGATGATGAGTCGTTGCAACAAGTATATTGTTGGGTAGATGAAATTGCTTTGTCTAGACCAAAACGCAATATTTCACGCGACTTTAGTGATGGTGTATTAATTGCTGAAATCGTTGCTAGTTATTTTCCAAGAATTGTAGAATTACATAATTACAGTGCAGCCAACTCTGTACGTCAAAAGTTATATAATTGGAATACTTTAAATACAAAAGTTTTTAAAAAAGTCGGTTATCAAATATCACAAAAGGACATTAACAATGTTGTTAAGTGCGTTCCGGGTGTTATT
Source organism: Stramenopiles sp. TOSAG23-2 (assembly GCA_900128395.1). Classification (NCBI taxonomy): domain Eukaryota; species Stramenopiles sp. TOSAG23-2. The sequence goes on from LT649519.1 coordinate 3,937, forward strand.
GAGCAAGTTTTATTTGATACAAAACAAAAACTGGATAGTGTCAGAGCTAGTGGTGGCCCACCAAGAGCACGCCCGGCAGAAAAAAGAGGTAAGGGAAATCGTAGTGCTCGAAATAATAATCCAAATATGCCAGGACGAAACAATAACGGCCCACCACGTGAGTCCAAATTTAATAATAATCAAAATCAACAACAATATAATGCCCCATGGCAACCGTCAGTAGGACAACAAGAAGTACGTGGTGGTGGAGTTACGAGATCAATGCGTCAAGGTGTAGATGAGGAAATATTAATTGAAAAAGAAGAAACGATTCAAGAATTACGCGAGACAGTTGAAATCCTTGAATTAAAAGTAAAGAAACTTGAACAATTAGTTAGGTTAAAAGATTCTAAAATCCAAGCACTTCAAAATCAACAAATGTAAATTATAGTAAATTGTATGAAAAACACGTGCGCACATGTGTGTGTGTGTTGAATGTTTAGTAATACTAATTAAATTATATTTATATATGATACCAGCAAAGGTAATGTGTGATATCTCACAATTTATTTATAATATGTGGAGATAACTGGATTAGGCCACAGTGTGTAAAAAATATTTTAAAAATACGCTTGCGTAGATTTCGAATTACGAACGTATGATATTTAGACAAAAAAATAAAAATCTATATGATTTCCAGAATGATATATAAAAAATTCTCTTTTATTTAAATAATGATGGTTAAAATCTAAGTTATAATAATTTTACACTTCTCGTGTTAAGTATTTATAATTGATTTCCAGATATATTTTACGGTAAAAAAATGTTTTATGTACACTTCGTACTATATTTCCCTCCCTCTCTAGAGTTACTGTACACTTTTTACCTCGCGTACTTATATTCTCTTCTTTCAAAGTAGACTTTTGAAAATTTTGAAATTGGTCATTAAGTTGATTGTTCTTGTACCTATCATATATATCATACCTGGTATGCCACAGTTACAATATATGTTTTCTCATTTTTTATATATTTACATTTTGGCTTTATTATCTTGTGCTATTTTTTGCCAATTTGTTTCTGGTGCAAAATTAACTGCTTGTGGTCCTAAAAAGGATTGTTCCGGTGGCAATGAACCACCAACATATCCCAAAGCGTATCCACCTACTTCATATCCAATTAATTGCTGAACTTGCCGTGGTAAATCTTTTGCAATTGCAGGTGGTACAGATAAATATTGATTTTCTTCTTGTCTTAACCATGCTAGATTCCAATCCCAATTGACGCCATATCTCATTTTCCCACTTCTATTTTCTCCGCCAGAATGAAATGAACTGCCAAGATAAAACATTGCTGAACCGCGACGCATTACTGCTTGAGTAATATGCATATCATCTATAATTACTTTTCTGCCCCTTGGCAACTTGTAACTACCAGGGACTACTCTTGTTGCACCATTTTCTAATGTGAAATCTGTACCAACGGCCCACATACTACTAACTTCCACTTCAACTTCCGTGAAATCAAATACAAATGCCCAACGGTCTCGATGGATACTTTGTGCAGTTTCACTTGCACCAATAGCAATAATTTGAGACAAATGCAATTGCCATGGTTGCGTTCTGTAACCAGGTGCCATTAAACGATCTTCTCCCATTTCCATATAACGTTTTGGCATATTTAATACTTGATAACCTAAAATAGCATGCATAATTTGACTACAAATTGGATTGCATGCCATTTCCCATGAAGCAGGTGAACGTGCAATAAGTGAACCAACTCTCTTTGTAACTTTCCCAACAAAATCATCAAACCCTGAGTTTTTTGCTTCCAAATATGGATCCATTTCCTTTACAAATCGGTCACAACAATCTTGGCTAATAATACCTTCAATAATAACAGCACCCTATCATGTTTGTATGTGTGTGTGTGTGTGTGTGTGTGTGTGTGCATGTCAACAATGTAATTTATCATGTTAGAGTTTTAATTTTAATTTTTTTTCTATATATTTTTTTTGGAACTTACGTCTCGAGCAAATGCTTTGACACATTCTTCAATAGTAAAATTTTCAGCTTTAATAGTAATAAGATCACGCTTCATTGTTGGTGGCATATACGGCAGCTCGCCACTATGGACTTTTTGACGTAGTAATTCGACTCTTTCTTTGAAATCTTCTGTATTAATATATTTATTTTCTTTTTCATATTGAATCATATGTTCATTACTTATTCCATCTTCCGTTGCACTTAATATTGGAACAGGGGAGTTATTAGAATCCCCCATTTGTTGGTTTTGCGCATATATACTTTGCGATACATTTTCCCTTGAATTCGCCATGATGGTTGTTGTAATATGTGATAAATTATTGTATTTGTTGTATTCTATTTTATATATATATATATATACACCCACACATCCACATATATATATGCACATATGTACAGTATCACTTTTATTTATTTTATTACACACACACATATATATATGTTGTTTTTTGAGTTAAGCCGGTTAGACCAAGCCGCCAGCAAGGTAGTATCGGTATTCCAGTATTCTAATAATAAATAATATTACCATCATTCAAGTATATAATACAATATATTGTAATTTGATAGGATAAGAATGGATTTTCAGATGATTTCTAATTTTCTTCCCTTAAAATTGCATCAAGTTGCAAAATAATATTATATAATACATCACACACACATTCATTCTCACCAAATTCCTGGGAAAATACGATATTTTACCTTTGAAATATATTCATCCCATACATCTTTGCCATATTTTTCTTCGCAAATTTTATCATCATCAATTTGTCGTGGTACAAATAATAATATGTAATATATTGGATATACAAATGGTATATATGAACCTGTAGTTAAATAGCCTGGAAGCGCTAATGCAAATGCTTGTGTAATTTCACCTAAATAATTTATATGACGTGATAATCCCCACCAGCCTGATACTAATATTCTTTTTCGTAAACCTTCACTACCTAATGTTTCTTGTTTTACGTTGAAAAATAAAAATTTAAACCATTTGTTATTTGGATCTTTTCGATATTGATGTTTTTGTAAATTTGCACCACGTGTTAATGTCCATCCACAAAAAAATAAAAAAGTACAAAGAAATGCCATAGATAATGATACATCTTTTTTACTATTATTTTCTGCCACCATGCACCATGCTCCGACTTGATAAAAAAATGGATAAAAGCAAAAACAACCCCATATTAATTTATATCCAACTCGTTCACGAAATAAATCATATGTATATGTATGAACTTCTTCAAAATACATATATTCAAATACAAACCATGAGATGCAAAAAAAATAACATCGCATTGCTCTTGTAGCATTCCCATCACTAGTATTTTGCGTATGTTTGAAAACAATGGACATAAGGATAAGTTCTAGCATGACAGCACCGATAAGGTACAAATACATTTTAATATCCACCCCTAAAAATTTTGGATTAAATTCATATCCACAATAAAAATGTTCTAACATTGATCTGGATTTAAATTCTGTATGATCTTCCTTTGCTCCATATGTTTTTTTCGTAACTGTTAATGTAAATGCGTTTTCATTGATTTCATTATTATTTAATTTTTGTCGTCCTTGAATAAATAAGATGGTTGATAATACTGTTCCATAAATAGCAGCATATTTCACACATTCCCAATAAGTATTATATAATACATCACCATCAACATAATCTTTATCTACGACATATAATGATAGTAAAACCATAGCAATTAATACTTTAAATGCATTATTACGATATTGCAAAGGCTCTTTGGTTTCGCTGGAATAAACATAACCTGGCGTATATTTTTCTGGTATGACGATATGCAATATGAAACATAACAGATATATTCCAAATACCAATATTGGTGGTGATGATAAAATTGGTTTAATTATTTTTGGTGATAACATGTTAAAGGATAATAATATTACTAGATATCAAAAGTGTATATATACTAAATAAATTTATTCTTATATCAACAACCATAACAATAACACCATCATCATCATCGTCGTCATGCCACCTCCACCAATTCGTTCAACGAAAATATTTAAATGCCCATATTGCCCAGTCGTAGTCAGTTGGAAAGATAGTTTAAAACGGCACCTTGCCATTTCCTGCAAAAATAATCCTGACCGTACAGAAGGGCAAACAATTTGGTTTATATGTCCAGGAGCAGGATGTGATGCAAGGTATAGCTCTCGTGATAGTTTAAGGCGGCATATTAAAACCAAACACAAAAAAGATGATACTCTTAGCGAATATAAAGCTACTATTGTTAGTAGAAAGAAACCAAAGAGAAAAAAGTCTACTTTTACATTTGTTAAAGGTAAAACTGGGAAATCACACAAACGAAAACGTCGTTCCGAATGGAGCAACGAAGAAAAAGCAAAATTTCACGAATTGTACCAAGATGGAACTAATAAAGATTGGAAAGCTATTGCAGAAGCTTTGAACGCAAGTGAGGGATGTAATAAAACTGCAACACAAGTTCGTACTCATGCATATACCACCAAACGTAAAAAAGCACCAAAACCGAGTGCAGGTTATCAATATGATGTGAAAGCTGCAAGACGCGAATCAGATAGATTATTAAAAGAGGAGCAAAATGGTAATGTAGACATTGTTACAACAAGTATTAGTAATAATGATGTTTTAACCGTCAGTGTAAACGGGAGTAATAGTATGACTTTATAAAAATATTGTTTTTAAATAAAAAAAGTATGAACATGTGTATATATATATCATCTATATATATAGGTAGTAAAATACAAAACTAAAAAGATAACCGTGTATGCATATGCAGATATATCACATATACATATTTTTTTAAATATTTTTTTATACTCGTACGTACCATAAAAATATGATATTAATAGACGTCTAGTATATGTGATATATTAAGATTTTAAAATATGTGCGCATATCATATATTATACATATATGATATATGACAAATCTCTCTCTTCTTTTTTACTTCTCATTATTCTTTTTCATCTCATCTACTAATGCATAAAAGCTACTATCCTTATCTTGTAATAAATTCTCAGGCGTATTAAATTCTAATACATACCCATCGTCTAATACACAAATTTTATCAGAATCTAATATAGTATCAATACGATGTGCAATGCAAATAACTGTACAATCTGCAAATGCAGTACGTATCATTTTTTGTAAATTTTGATCCGTTTCACTATCAACACTTGCAGTTGCTTCATCCATTATTATAATTTTATTCCCACGAAGCAAAGCACGCGCAACGCAAATTAATTGCCGTTGTCCAGCTGAAAAATTCAAACCTTGTTCTGCTACAGTACTTTGTAAACCATCACCTAATGATTTTACAAATTCATCTAATCCAACATTACGTATGGCTTCCCATATCGCCTCGTCTATATAATCATCGAATGGATCTAAATTATGCCGTACATCACCACTAAATAAAACTGGCTCTTGTGGTATTAAAGATAAATTACTTCTTAAATCACTTAAACCAATTTTCGAAATATCCATACCATCAATGATTATAGAACCACCATCTAACTCTACTAATCGTAATAATGAAACGATCATACTACTTTTTCCACTTCCTGTTCGTCCACATACACCAACTTTCTCTCCACCTTTAATATTAATATTAATTTTCTTTAATACTTGTGGCAAGCCTGGCCTGTATGACATGACTACATTCTTAAATTCAACTGCACCATTGGCAGGCCACGTTTTTGCAGGGCGATTGGATTCAATGATCGAAGGTTTTTCTAATGGAATATTTTTAGTATAATGTTCCAATCTTTCTACTGCAGTCATATTATTTTCAGTCTCAATAAACGTACGTACAGTCCATTGTAATAAACCAGTAATTTGTAAGCAATAAACTAAACCTAAGCCAACAACTGGCCGTGCTTCTTCTGAAACTGGAAAGAATAATGCTAATGCAGCTACGGTACAGAAAATAGATATACCTACTACATCTAAACGCAATGCTAACCACCTTGAGCACATTTGAAAATCTAAATATATACCATTGTTACGATCAACATATTTATCATTAATCCCAACAAACTTATCGCTTTGATCAAATGCGCGAATAGTTTCAACCCCATTAAGCATTTCTTGAAATCCTGAAAATATTGGGGAACGACTGATACCTTCCAAACGTTTTACTTCACGGCTTGATTTTCGATAATAATATTGTGAAGTATAATAAATAAGACCAATAGGTATTAAAAATGGTACGAAATATACATTTGATATAGCACATACAACAACAGCTGCAAAAACATACATTGAATTTTGGAAAAATTGAATTCCAAATGTCGGCAATTGAACATCTACATGGTCCATATCAGATGAAAATCGATTGATAATCTGTCCTGTTTTTGTTACATCGAAAAACAAATTAATCGGCGCTTTCAATACAGCTGTAAATATCGTATCGTGAAAATTAACGCTGGCACACACAGATGTGTACATAAATAAAAATCCACGTGCGATCAAAAGAACAAAGGTAACGCATGTTAATGATATGTATAAAATTAATGCTGGTTCATTTGGTGTTTTAGCCCAATAAGTGAGCAAGAAATCGCTACCCGTCCTACCAACTTGAGCAGTTAAATACAATGTTACTATAAATAATGCCCATGGAATACCATAGCCAAAAGAGGAAGCGGAGCGAAACCATGCTAAATATGTACCACAACCAACTACACCTTTTGCACGGTCTTCTTTTTTATATAATTTTTTCTCTTCTTTTTGATCATCATTATCAACTTTTGAATCTTTCGCTTCTTCACTACTACTACTACTAGCTTTTTTCTCTTCATCGGAGGTTGCTGTATTGACAACTGTAACTTTGATGTCGTCTTTTACTATCTCATCCATTTTCCCTTCTCCTTCATTGTCTTTTTTCTTAGTATTATTATCAACAACGTTCTGATCGCTTGCTTCTTCATTTGTATTCTCAGTCTCATCGCTGTTTTCACCAACAAGTAAGGATGAATATTTTTCCAATGCGTCTTCTGCATTCCCACAAAATGCAAGTTTACCATGGTCCATTATACAAACAAGATCAGCTTCTTTCAACAAATGATAATGACTATTTAAAACTAAGATTCTAGTTTTATCTTTTAATATTCCATTATTACCAATTGCACTTTCCCATAATTTATTTGCAACATGTACATCAACTGCACTTAACGGATCATCCAATAAATAAATATCCTTATCTTTTGAATTGTATAGCGCTCTTGCAATTGCAACACGTTGTTTTTGACCACCTGATAAATTGATTCCTCGTTCACCAATTTCAGTTTCATCTCCATATGGAAGAATTTCCAAATCAGTGGATAGCTGTGATGCTTCAACAACTAAATCATATTCTTCTTTTTCATATTCACGTGCAAATAATATTCCATCCCGTACTGTTGAATTTTGAATCCATGGACGTTGTGAAACGTAACTAACAGCCCCATTTACGAAACATTTATTTTTATTAATGGTCATTTCCCCTAAAATAGCTGAAAGCAATGATGTCTTTCCACTACCAACAGTACCACATACAATACATAATTGACCTTTTTTTAAAGTTAAATCGTTAACAAATAATTTAAATGGTTGACCATTTGTTTGACCATCCGATGCCTTTTTTCCAGCTTCGTTCATTATGCTATCCCAAGAAAATTCACTATCTTTCAATGAAATTGCACGATCATCTTTATCATCCAGTACATGGAATACTTCCCGTTCATGAACTTCTTCATTGAAAAAATAAAATTTTTCTAAACGCCGATAGGATACCAAACTTTCAATAAATTGACCAATAGCACGTGGCATGATTGCCATTGGTAATCGCAATAAGTTAGTATATGCAAGTACAACAACAACTTTATCAACCGTTATATCTTGATAAATATATTGATATGTCAAGAAAGCACCAATACCAATTAATGGTGGAGAGATGAAGAAGATAACTTGATTTGCAGCTTGTAAATATAACAAACGTCGTAATTGGTCTGTCTCTTGCCCTCTTAATTCTTGCACTTGTTGGGCAGCACGCTTTTCCCATGCATAGCTTTTGATAATTCGTATACCACTCAATATTTCAGTAATAACACTAATCCGTTTGTCTGTCTTTTTTAACAAAGCTCTTCTTGTAACAGATATTAAATTGAATAATTTCACTTGAATGGATGCCATAATACACATCATAGCAACAGGCACGATAGAAACGGGTCCTAACTCTGTAGTTAATAATGACATTGCAATAATAATCAAAACAGGTCCAAGCCATATCCAATGCTGTGGCACAGTTCCACCGAAAATTAACATTGGATCAACACTCATTAATGTTACAATATTACCGCTGGATTGTGATAATTTAGATGCGGATGATAATTTGATTGCTTTTCGATATACAAAATTCATCACTGCTGCTCTCATACGAAACGAAAAACGAAACATCCAATAAAATGCATGATTCAAAAAGAAAATTTGAACAAGAGCAAAACACAATAATGTAATCCATAGTGCAGTGGGTGAAAAATTACCAAAAATTGGATCATGTTTGTTAACGATTTTATTTAATATCGCCCGTATAAACAATGGCTGGAAGCCATACACACCCACCCATACCATCAAACAGATGCCACCCCAAAGCGATTGTATACCATGTGCACGATACAAGGCTCGTATAATTCTCCAGCCACTGGTTTTCTTCGTCTCAGCAACTTTCTTACGTTCTTCATCTGTTATTAGTTTTCTTTCGCGTTCAATTTGAGTTTCCAACCTTTTCCAAGCTTGTGCAGTCAAATCTGAAAATGGTAAACGAATCATATCACTCATTTCTAACGCTTTCTTTGTACCAAGAACTATTAATGGTTGAATAAAGAAAAACAACAATACATTGAAAGGATTCTTATTATTATCGAGTGGATTTTGTCGTAAATTTAATTCTTTATTTGGATCATCTGGCTTTTCCTTCTTCAACCTCGTCATTACTTCTTCACCTTTCTCCTCATTTTTTTCCTTCTTCGATTGTTGCACCGACGCCATAGTTTGCTTTTTTTATCGCAATATATTATAATATATATATATATATGTATGGGATATATTGTAATAATTGTCTCTCTCTCTCTCTCTCTCTTTCTTTTCCTTCTATGTTTCAGCTATGCTATATTGATGTAATAAATGTATGGTTTTAAATAATGTATCAAAATAGATGTTCGAAGAGATGACCACCAACTGTATGTCCATGCTAATCTGGTTAACCGCGGTGCTTCCATAACAGCTGAAATTATTCCATCCAGCCGGGTTTGACAGACGACGCTGTTGTCGTCATTTTTGGTACAGACTTTATTTTTTATCGGTTTTAGTTTTGCACTACACTTGCATTACTGTATAATCAATATTTATATACAATACAGACTATTACTTCAGCAAGCGAAACAATATTCTTAAACAAAAATTCTTTTGTTTAAGATAATAGTCGTCTATCGACCTTACGTTTGTAACAATGTCCACTGTAAATATATCTCCTGTAAAAAAAAAGAAGAAGAATGTAAATAATTTAAATAAAATAAAAACAAATAATAATATTGTAAAACAACAATTTAATATGGAAGATTTATATGAAGAAAGAGTCATTGGAACACGTATAAGTAAAAAGGACGGAGAAGAAGAAATACCTTTCTTTTTACTATTAAACCCAAAAAGTATATTAGACGACCCAATTAGACCATGCATTGATGTTGACTATAATAAAGGCGCAGCTGAAGTTGGTCCTGTTGATACAAGGCATAGTTTAGATTATTTAAACCCGGTCCACTCTCCAACTTTTAAAAATTATGACGTCCCAAACGAGGATGAGTGGAAACTAAGAAGAAAAAAATATGATCCTGGACCTGGTTCGACTGTGCCAAATTACGCATATTATGAAAAGACAAAAGGAGGTGATTTCAGTAGAAATCATGAAGAAAAGGATTTAAATATGACTAGTAATAATGATGTTTCGACAGCACATATTGGGCCAGGATTTTATAAAACGACATTAGGTAAGTTTTCACAGGTAGCTTGTACGACTGGAGGATCATTTTCTAAATTACCAAATATTAATTCAACGGAGGCGGCATATAGAAAAGGGTTATTGACAGGTGGGCCATCATTTTTTGCTCCCAAACGAGATGATCGTTCTCAAGTAAATTATAATGCTACTCCCACTCTTTTGCGTACAGCTAATACCAGTTTAACACCTGGTCCAACGACATATAATCCAAATACTTACGGTTCGTTTGGTACAAAAGGTGGTTTTAAAATGCGTGAGGAAACTCAAATGACAAAACAAGTAAGAAAAATGAAAAGATTATTAGATGATCCAAAAGATTATTTCATAGAATTAGCAAATGATGAATCCTATATTGTAAATAAAAAGTACCCAAAGCCAACCAAATTGACCATTATACAAAATGCATTGGAAAAATGTAATAAACAAATTTTACATATCATTGATGGTGCACGAGAGGAAGAATTAAAACGACAGAAATTGCAACATATACAAAAACGAAAATTATACGCTCAGGAAAATTATGATGCATTTATGTCACAACAATTTCAAAATTATGAATTAGAGCAAAAATACGATGCAAATAGAAAGGTAACTGAATGTGAAATTAAGCATTTATTAATAAAACAAAAACAATTAAAAGTGTCATATGAAAAGCTATTGAAAAAAGACCAGCGTTTACATCCTGAAAAATATAAAGTTATAGATATTAATAATAAAGAATCATCATATTCAAATGATTTAAATCGATGGTTAAATGATATGAAAATTCGTCCAAGTAGTAGTCAGAGTAATGAAAGAGGTGATGAGGATGATAATAATGATGAAGAAAATGATAGAAAAAATGACGGCATTGGTAATAATACAATGATGATGGAAGAGAAAGATTATAAAAACGAGGAGATACAAGAAGAAGATAGTCCATTGAAAAATGAATACTATAATAATATGAAAAAAGTTTTCCAAAATCATGGGGCGATTATTTGGCCAACATTATCACCTGTTCGATATAATCCAAACGACAACGAAAAGAAATAATCAACTCTATACGTATTTTTCTTAAACTCTGGATAAAAAATGAAATATGATGTATATATTAATATATTATATATATATTAAATATATATAAAATGTTCTCTTACTCATATATTATATAAAATTCTTTTACTCCCGTTTATTAACATCTCAAATCAAAAATGATTTATAAATTTTAGTAAAAATTATTTAGTATGACGTAGAATGTCCAAAATCAGGACAAAACTTATTTTTCAATATCAGAATACCAGCTATGATATGCGTTAAATTAAATATATGTATCATATCATATGTTGATATTATATAAAATGTTCTCTTACTCATATATTATATAAAATTCTTTTACTCCCGTTTATTAACATCTCAAATCAAAAATGATTTATAAATTTTAGTAAAAATTATTTAGTATTCAAAAGATGTTTCCTCTGTCTGTGATTCAGAGCTGAATGAAAGAGGTCCTTCTTCATAAAGTTGTAAATCACATTCTTTAATCAATCTAAATGTTTTCTCATTGTCGTAATAAAGGTGTGTACCGTATTTCTTTGTATTTTGGTGATTTATAAATTTAATCTAAAATTATTTAGTATTCAAAAGATGTTTCCTCTGTCTGTGATTCAGAGCTGAATGAAAAATATATATTATATATATACGATGTATTTTTTAAACTTTTCTCTATACAATATTATTTTCTCTGCTTTTTCGAACTTCGAACGCGTACAAATGAAATAGAAAGATAAAAAGTCTGAGGCTAGCGTTCTCTGACGGAACACCAGAGGCATTTCCTGGTCCAAATCTACGTTTTTGCTTTTCCCAGGAAAGCAAGGCTAGCTAGCTAAGGCTAGCTGGCTAGCGGGTTTCCCTATCAAATTACAATATTTATACTTTATACTTGAAGGTGAATTTAGAATACTCCACATTGTGGTGGTCGTCTCCAAAAAAAAAAAATCATCATTTTTTTTTTTTTTTTGTTTGAATGAACAAGAGGAAACCACACATTATATATATATATCTATTTGATTCTAAATAGATAGATAGAAAGATAGAAAAGATAAAAGTGAAGAATAAATATATATATTATATATATAAATATACATACACGCTTACCATCATGATATTTTATTCCTTTTTTAAAACATTAGTAGGAAAACCCGTCTGTGTTGAATTGAAAAATGACCTCTCTTTGACTGGAACATTAGAAAGTGTTGACCAATATTTAAATGTGAAACTTAGTAATGTTGACGTAGTAGATAAAGAAAGATTTCCACAATTATTAGCTTGTAAAGATTCATTCATACGTGGCTCAACCATTCGTTATATTCAAATACCAAGAAATGAAGTAGATACAGAATTATTACAAGATGCTGCAAGAAAAGAATCTCAGTCGTAAACATATATAGATGTGACAAGGACATATTTATTATATATATTTATATATAAATATATTTTGAAAGACACTGGCATATGATATTTATGTGTATAATCTACAAACTATGGATATATCATAATATATATTATATCGTTTTCTTCATATTTTTGTACACACAGAGATGCTATATGAATCATTTTTATATATATTATATATTTATATTATATATTATACTCTCCTACTCGTACTAATCTCTCTCTTTTTAAAAAATATTCTTTTCTATTTTAAATATAAAATTTATTGTAATTCTCTTGCAATCTTATTTACAACTTCTTCTGCATTTGAAAAATTGCCTCCATTACTTTGAAGCTCTAATAAAGCCGCTTCCTTTGCACTAAGTCCAGCCTCTTTCACAGCACGTGCATCATCTTCAGTAGTTTTACTATATAAGGGGCAGCCGTTGCATTTCTTGTGTGTACAATGAGGCTTTTGGCAAAAATGTGCATATTTTATTTTTTTCGTGATCAATTTTCTACATAAATAACAGGAGAACGTGCCGCATTTTGGACATGTCATTTTATTGCATCCTTCTTCCTTGTAAAAGCGAGTTGAGCATTTCGGGCAGCTTCGTACTTTTGCTTCTGTCATTTTCTCCTCGATTTTACGACGAATTTCCTCTGCTGACTTTCCATCAACTTCATCGCATTTAAATGGTATGTGTGATTTCTTACGGCACATTCTACAACTTTCTATTTTACAAGAAGGGTTTGGACATGAAAAAATATTGTTACCAACCGGTAAAATTGCAATTGCATCGCAAAATGGACATGAATGTAAATCATCGACTTTAGCTTCTTTCAATACATGTTGTGCGATGGTGAAATCATATTTTTCTAACACAATTGGTGGCAATGCTCGACGTAAAGTCGAATTATTGAATTCACCTTTACATTGACCTGACATATCCATGCATTTAATCTTTGCCCGCTGCTTCCCAAATACTTCCTCTTGCACATATCTGTTCAAACATTTTGCACAAAATTTGTGACCAGCTGAACATTGAACTGTTGCCTCTTCAATAACATCATCGTAGCAACAACCACATTCTACATTTGGCTTTTTAATCTTATATTCATGTTTTTGTAATAAAATATCAATTTCACTTAATTTCCTTCTATTTTGAATTTCCAGCCATTGAATTTCTTTTCGCAATTCGCCATCCATATTAATTTCCAATTGATAGGCTGCATCTTGACGTTTATTTTTCAATAGGGAGGCACCATTGATTTGTCCTGTATTCTTATTTTGAGCTTTTAACATTGCTTCAAGTGTCGGTACATATTGAAAATGATATCTTTTAAAATATGAATCGATAGTGCTATATGTAATCTTTCTAAATGTCATTGCGAGTTTTAATCGGGCATCTTTACGATAACTTGAAGTTGTGTCTCGCGTCTTATCTATATCTCGGTAATCTCTTTTATTCACAGCACTATTGTTCTTGTTTACACTCTCTTCCGGGTAATCGTTTTCTGCCATGTACGATATAAGAGTATCTGGATTTCGATATTCTTGTAATTTCTTTTTCAACCAATCTACTTTTACATTTGGAAAAACGCTTAATACCTGTGAGAGACCATCTTGTCTAAAATTGACATTGTTCCCGTTACTATTATATGGCATTGACCCACCATTGCTAGTATTTACAAAATTTGTTATCCAATCTACATTATTGTTTGAATTTGAGTTCCCTTCCCCAAACCCGGCAAGATCAACAATATTATTATTATTGTTAATATTATTGCTCTTGTTAGAAGCTAAATCAAACCATGGTATCTGCCGTGTTTCATTTCGATTATTATTATTATTATTATTATTATTATTATTATCGTCGTCGTCATCGTCTGACAACAAATCGACTACATCCGGTGCTTTTTTCCTTATAACAATATTGTTGTTATTATTATTATTATTGTTGTTGTTGTTAGAAGGTAAACTTTGTAAATCAACCATGTTTGGAAGTGGCCTGCGTATTAAATTTGCTCGTTGAAATGCTAACGATGGGGTTTTTTTCTCATTTCTAGTTAAATCTTGAAATCCCGTCATATTTGGAAGTGGCCTACGGATTATATTTGCTGCTTCTCGTTGAACAAATCCTAAAGTACGTATTTGTGGCGTTTCCTTCTGAGTTGTCTTTAAATAATATCCTGTTCCGAATGCACCATCAACTTTATATTCATATTCACTTCTTATGTCTGGTCTTATACCACTGTGCTGTCTAACAAATGGCGGTTTTTTATGTCGTACTTTCATTTTTTTTTTAATTACAATATTGTTATTATCATCGTCGTCATCCAAAAGACTTATTACATTTGAAGGAGGATCCTTTCGTTTCTTTCCAGTGACTGAAGCTCCATTACGATTTCCATTATTGCTATTTTTATTGTTGATATTATCAAATCCAATTGTGGCCCTCGGGAATGGATTCGTATTTACATTTCCTCCGGTTCCACGGAATGCTGGGAAACCAGTCGCTGGAAAAACTGTAGACGCATTTTGAAAAGCATTACTGCTGCTCCCACTACCATTATTATTATTATTATTATTATTATTAGATTGTACACTCAACGTCGGTATAGACAAGTGCATTCTACATATAGGACATTGTTTATGTCGGCGCATATAATTTTTCAGGGGTTCGCGATTGAAACGATGTGAGCAATTTCGATTTTTTACAGGATCTGTTAATAGTTGTCCAGATAAAGCACATAATGCAGGTGTACTATTCATACCAAAACGAAAATTGTTATTGTTTACACTATTATTAGTAGTATAATTTCTATTCATAGTCATAGTTGAAGATACACTCGCGCCATCACTAGACAAATCAATGAAATTCATCGTAAATTTAATTCAGGAAATTGCTGTACGTCGTATGTTTGTTCTTCTTATTTTGTACAACACTTTTATATCGGTTGTTAGATGATGTTATATCTCTCTTTCTATTTTTTTAGTTGTACCATTTTTTATTATTTACGTGTCGTGATGATTTGTTGAAATTATTTTGAGAGAAGTCCAGAGCACCAGAAGTAGAAGGAAGAGGTAGTTTTTGGTAAGTTCCATTCATATTTAGATAGCTGTTTACGTACTAATTAGAATACGTATATTGGCCGAAAAATTTATTTAGAGGATCCTCGATCCTCTCCAGGTAAAATGGAAAAAAACAAATATTCATCCCTTATTAAATATGGCCATGAAAGACGAATGTACGTACAGTGGTGTGCTGAATACAAAATCTAGACATGAGATGTACATTTAATTTTACGTATATATAGATATAAAAAATTCTCTTACTTAAAATTTAAACGTATATATAGATACGTATATATATATATATATCATATTAACTTTTATACACAAATATAAAAAACTATTTTTTTAATTCAGATGATGTAGCAGATGATTGAGATTCTTCAATGGCATTTCGAAGTGCAAAATTTGTTAATAACATTTTCGATGGCAATTTAGCACCAGTTAATGGACTTGTATCATGATTTTCCAACCATCTTTCAATTGCTTTCCTTTCGTATGTATGGCCATCCATACATGTACATGGATCTACCATGACTTCTTGTGTTATTGGACATACAAAGGCTTGTAATTCTTTGTTTTTGAATTTATTTACTTTTTCGTCTTTTTGTTTCTTTTTATTATTATGCTGCTGCTGCTGCTTTTGTTGCTTGTCTGGTTTTCGTGGTGGTCCATTACTTCTTTCACATACTTCATAAAATTCTTTTAATTTGGAATCAAGATCATTTAAAATAGCTAATCGTTCTTCATCATCTATTTCATCATTTTCGTTTTCGTCTGAGTCATTTTCCTTTTCTTGTGTTTCAAACTCAACATTAGTAGGACTGCCTTTCTTACTATTATCCATATTATTTTCTGTTATATCATCATGATGATGATGATGTTCCTCTTTCTGCTCTGTAACATTATAATCAACTTCTTTACTGCCTTCTTCATATCCATTATTTACATTTCTTTCATTGGTGTAATTTTGATCATCCTCGGAAGAATCTTTTTTTCCTTCATCAACCACATGTTCGTCGTCATCATCACCATTTTCGTCATCATCCTCTTCGTCATCGTTTAGATCTTCAATCCAACTTATCAAACATGCACCAACAACACTTGTAGCAGCACAATCAACAGCATTTGCACGATCAATATTTCTTCGCAATGGATCTGCACCATGTTCTAACAACAATTTACAAACTGATAAATGGCCATTATTTGCTGCAACCATTAATGCAGTAGTACCACGCTCATTTGCTGATTCAACATCAACATCTTTATCCAATAATCGTTTACATATGTTATGGCTGGAAATGCAAAGTAGTATATATATATAATTATACGTGTTAGCAATTTTGTAATTTTGAATATGTATGTATGTATGTATGTATGTATGTATGTATGTATGTATGTATTTGTAGTGAACTAAGAAGAACTTACTATCCTCGCTTTGCTGCAAAAGATAATGCAGATGCACCTTGTATATTGCATAAAGATACAATCGAATTTTCATCTCCAATTAGAAATTCAATACATTCAATCTCTGCTTTGCCATCAATAGCTGCCATTAATGCTGTTGTACCATTATCACTTTGTGAATTAATATTTGCACCATGTTTTAATAGTAATTTACACGTGCTTGTTTTACCAACACTAGCAGCTATAATCAATGCCGTCCTACCATATTGATCTTGTAAATCAATATCTTTAATATAATTATCATTATTATCATTATTGATATCGTCCCCATCCTTTCTATTTATACAATCTTGATCTATTTCTAGAAATAAGTTTAAAATTTCGTCATATCCACCTCTTGCAGCTGCCATTAACGGCGTTAATTTTGTGTTTGTTTCTGCATTCCTATTACTATTATATTTCAATAATGTTTTAACAATATCAACGTTTCCTATACTAGACGCAAGATAAAGTGCTGTTCTTCCAGAAGCTTCTGTTACCTCTGAATTTGCTCTTCCATATTTAAGCAATGTTTCGACTATATGTACGTGCCCGCATAAAACTGCAAGCATCAACGACGTTTTCTTCTTTTCATTTTGTTCATCAACATTTGCATTAGAATTCAACAGTAATTTACAACAATCGTCATGGCCACGATGCGCTGCCTGCATTAACGGAGTTGTTCCTTTATCACTAGCGATATTAACAGATATTCCATTGGATATTAAACAGGTAATAATTTCCAAGTGACCAAATTTTGCACCCATTAACATGGCATCTCGTTGTTCAATTAAAGATGGTGTATCCTCCTCCAAACATTTCGATACTCCCATTACATCGTTTCTTTTTGCAAGAAACGGTAATCGTTCTTGTTGTTGCTCCGTTGTATTTGACATGGTTTATGTGTATTACAAAAAATATTGTGTTCTAATTCGTTTTATTCATTATACACTTAAACTTTTTTTATTTAATAATAGACATAGACATATTAATATAGTTTTTTGTTGTATTTTTTCTAACGGTTGTTTGGTTTGCATACGCGATGTACTGTACCTGGGTAATTCCAGGCAAAAAACCAGCACAAACCAGCAAGCAAACAAGCAAACAACAACCAAAACATATAAATCAATTTCAAGTACAAAAAATACCTAATCTGACCTATCAAATATAGCAAACACTACAAATCTACTCAGTATATGAAAAGGACGA
>LT649520.1:0-21988 GCA_900128395.1 Stramenopiles sp. TOSAG23-2
TTATTTGATCATCATCATCATTTTTATTTTTTTTATATAAATTTTTTACCATTAAATTGAGATAAAAAGCTTTAGTTTGAAACCTAATAGTTGAAAGCGCGAAACGATAGAAAACAAACCAATTCATTGCATTGTATCTTTCTATATATACATTTGTTTCAGTTATTCTCTTTGCTTTTAGTACAAATCGTCGGGTATATATATATATATATATATATATACACACACACATATCACGTATTATGTCATCTACCTTTCGTTCTGGTAGTGCACCAGGTTCATCCCGTCAAAAGAAATTATACAATAGTAACGATTTATATAATAATAATAATAATACGAATAAATCATCAAAAAAGAAAAAGAAAATACCAAATTATAGACCATCAATTACACGTGTAGGCAATAGTGGTGGTGGTTCAAATTATTCACAGCTTGCTGATTTAAATGCAGCATTACGTAATAGTTTTAGTATACAAGATGAAAGTTCATATAAACTTGATATGAATCATTTTACTACAAGTAATAATAATAATAATAGTCCATCTTCCCGACGTCGTGAATTTTCAAATAGTTATCAAAGTGATTTCTTAAATGAAGTGGACACTTCTAAACATGATTGGTTGCGTTTATACTCACCAAAAGATGCGACAAATAATAACAATGCCAACCGTTTATATTCACCTAAAGAGATCACCACAGGTAATGATATAACTAAACCAAGTAGCCGAAGAAATAATAAAGATAAACATAATATTATTAACAAAAAACATCATCGTCGTAAAATGAATAGTGCAAAACGTAATCATAGTAATACCAACAACAAGAAAAAGAAGAAAAAAGATGTTGGTGAAAAAAATATACATAAATGGACATCATTATATGATGATGACGATGATGAAGATGACAATGATCATCATCACAATGATAATGATGATGATAGTGATATTGATATTCGGACACATCATCGTAGACGTATTACTAGTCCGAATAATAATAATAATAAGATATATAATTCCAAAAAGAAACCAACATCGTCAAAAACATCATTATCGAATAATAAGAATAATAATTTAAATCTTGGATTTAAATCTGCATTAAAAACAAACAACAATGGATCATCAAGAACAAGTAAAAAAATCAGTTCAAGGTCAAATAATTTTTCATTTGATGAATTTAATATAGCATCTCCATATTCTGAACGAATGTATAATACTAGCAATAACATTGTTGAAGGAAAATCAAATTCGAAAAATGATCAAGGTAGTCCCTCCTATAGTAGTGATGATGATGATGATGATGAGTACAATGATGAAGATGAGAATGATGAAGATAGTGATTACAATTTTCCAACTTCTTCATTTCACAATGATTATGGTCAAAAAATGAACAACAACAATAATATTGCATCGTCGTCATTTTTCAGTGATGATACACAAAGTAATGCAGATGAAAGTGATAGTAAAGCAGAAGAAGATGAATTATCAATCAGCAAAGAAATGAATTTAAAAGCACAATTATATGCTGCTATCGAAGGTGGAGATAGTACAGCAAATAATAGCGAAGTTAGTGGTACGGATACATCACGCCCAAATTCACAGCAACGCCCAAGTAGTAAGCATTCCAATGGTAGTATAAATTCAAGGCCAAATTCAAAAGATAATAATAGTAATAATACATCGTCATCATTAGCATTTTCCATGCCATATGAAAATAGCACAACGATTGATGTTTTAAGACGTGAAAATGAACGTTTAAAACGAATTGAAGCTGAAGAAAAGCTGTATAATGACGGTAACAACAACAACAACAGCAACAAGATAGATGATTTAAATGCAGTTCATGATGATCAAATATTATATCGAAATAAACAAGATTTTAGTATAGCAAAGGTAAAATCAAATAATAATACTATTATGAAAAAAATATCGAAAAAAACATCTAAAAAAAAATCAAGAACGAAGTTACAGAAAAGTAGTGGTAGCAGCAGCAGTAGAAACAAATCCAAAGTAAAATCAAATAAAAAAACAGTATCTAATGATGTTCGTAACGATGATAATATTGATATTACAAATGCTAATGGAAAAGAAACAGAACAAATACAAAATTGGGAAAATGAAGCACAAGCTATTTTACAAAAACGTTTAGATGGTTTGTTACAAACAACAGTAAATACTACCAGTAATAATACTAGAAATGCTACTCCAAGTAAAAAGGCAAAGAAAAAAACATCTATGGAAAATGTAAAATTAATGAATCAATTTAATGCATCGCCGATTGTTAAAAGTGTCACTTCACCATCTAAACATAAAAGTAGTCATTCTGATTTTGATAATAGCAATACTTTGCCCGTGAAAAAAAGCAATTCATCATCTACTACAACCCGTTCAAAAAAACATCGTGTACGATCTGCTAAAATTAGTCGTGGATCGCAAGGTCAATATTTATATAACAAAGAAAGAGAACGTAGGGAAAAAATAAAAAAATCCAGGCATAAATCAGCAAATATTATTGAACATCGGAAACGAATGAAAAAAATATGGGAACAACATCATAATTTACAACGGCCACCGAGTAGGCAACGTACTCCATTCCCGACACATTTAGCAGAATTTGAATTTAAGCGTTTTCAAGCATTTGGAAAAGACAATGCAGTGAAAAATAAAGTTCCAACTGATCCCATTGCAAAATCACAAATTATGAGAGCTAGAAAAGTTGCAGAAGAGTCACCTCGTCCACCAAGTAGGCATAGACCACCAGGTGAATCGTTGGTTTTAAATGAAAGTGAAAATAGAACAAAACAACAAGAGGATAACAACAACAATAATAAGAAGAATAGTAAGAAGAAGAATACTGGTGAAGGTAGTAATAAGGATAACAGTACAGCGGGCGACAAAACAAAAATATTATATGTTGATGATTTAATCATGTCATCAAAGCAAAGCAGCAGCAGCAATGGTGAAGATGATCATGTTTTAAATAACAACAATAATAATAGCAATGTAAATATTAATAATAGTAGTAACGATGATATGGTGGATGATGGTGATGAAGCAAATAATGGTATAAAAAATGATAGTAATGAAGATGATGAAATTGAAATTAACATAAGTAAAGCATGGAAACGTCATAAAAATCACCAATCAAATAAATCATTGCATCACAAGATAAAAACAAAAACTCCACGTAGCATGTCGAGAAATAAGAACATGACAAAAAGCATGAGTGTGTTGGAATTTGTTACGAGCGATGATGGGGGGAGACCAAGAGTTGTACAAATGCAAAATTTATATGATTTAACGATGGATCCACCAAAAGAACATGCCATTCCTATCCAAATAACAACTAGACGGAAAGATGGACGCCATGTAACATCGACTACAAACACATTTGAAGTTGCTGAAGCGGCGCGTACACGTGCCAGTAGCGCATTGGGTATTAATAAACGTAATCGCGATAAAGCAAAGCCAAATGGGAAAATACGACCATCGAGTAGTCGTTCAAAATTAATGTCAAGCAGTCATTCACGGCGTAGCATACAATATCATCAACAACAACAACAGCAGCAGCAGCAACAAGGAAAACATCCAGTATCACCATTACCATTGAATGCACTCGAGCGACAAGATGATTCGAAAAATAATACAGAGCGTACAATGTTAAGGCCACAAACACCACCTCGTAGACCAAATAGTGCGCATCCATCGGATAAACCTGAAGCGGTACATGAACAACCCTTTACTGCTACTGATGTTACAAATGCTGAAACAGTAATAAGTTTAAATACGAACACACGAAGTGGAACGTCATCGTTAGGAAAAACATTAAAAAGTAGAGGTAGAACACCGCGTAAAATTATAGTAAAATCATCATCGTCTAAGAAGGACTTATTGCCGAACAATAATATTAAAAATACAAAAAGCAACAAAATTAAAGTATCTAGAGTACAACGAATGTTAAGTAGCAATGCAAATGCAGAACGGGCAAGGACAGCAACTGTTGTTGATAATGAAAACAAAAAAGGATTAGATTTTGGTAATTATCGACCACCATTAACAGCATCTGCACCATCAAACATTGATAAACAGAAAAAAACATCTTCTCCAGTGTTAGGAGGAGTTGCAGGTAATGTTATTATTAACAGCAACAATAATAAGATGAAAAAGACACCATCGCCACCACCAAAAAATAATGGCAATAATATCAATAGTGGTACACGAGTTATTCAAAATAATAATTTTAATATGGTAACAGGAAAAGATACGAAGCTTGCTAAAGTTTTAGGTGATAATGAGGATGGATCAAATGAACGAAGAATTATTGAACGTGGGAACAAATTGGCAGCAACAACACAAGGTCGTCCACAATCAAGTCGTGCAAGAGGTATACAAGCAGAAAGAGCAAGGAGTGGTCAACGTCGTCCAAAATTGTATAAAAATGATAATACTACCAATGGCACCAATGCATATTATATTGATCCACGTGCTGAATTAGAAGAAACGAATCAGGAATTACGACGTTGGGAAAATGAAATGGCAAAATTACGTGGTGAAAAACCAAGCATGGATGATGATGATGATGATGACGGTGGTGATAATTGGAAAGAAAATTGGAAAAACGATGCGGAACGTGATTTTGAAGCTGTCTTTGGTAAAGATACAGCGCTTTTACATGATGATGACAGTGATGGGAGTTCAATTGATTCGTATGAGGATGATAGTATTCATAGTAGTGTATCCTCTACATTTAGCCATAGTTCAGATGACGATGGTTGGGGACACGTACGTCGTCGTCCACGTCGCTCTGCCAATTCAACTAATTATAACAGCAGTAATAATAAAAAACATATATCTAAAAATGATGTTGGTGAGAAAATGAATAATAATGAAAATGATATGATTGTTGATAATGACTTTGATCAACATGAATACATACATGAAGATCATGATTTAGATCGTGATTTAGATCGTGATTTAGATGTAGTAGAAAAGGAACAACAACAACAACAACAAAAACAACCGATGGAACAACAACCATTGGAAGAATTTAAAAATGAATTTATGTTGGAAGAAGATGAAGCTGTAGAGGAAGAAGATATTGATGATACCGATGGAAGTCTTGATAGCGATGCCATGATGATGATGGATGAAAACTTGAATAGTACATTAGGTAGTGAATTTTTGTCGTTGTTTGCGTGAAAAAAAAAAAAGGCGGTTATAGATATTATATATGGTATGATACGGCTGTCGTACACTATACCGCGTATGACGTATTGACGCCCATGTGTAAAAATTGATATAATAGGAGATTCATTTTTACGTAATGATCTAGAAAGAATAACATATTATATAAAAAGAATATCTTGTTTTAAATTAAAATATATAATATAAAATTAAAATTTGTTGTTTCGTGGGGTTTCCTTGTTTCCTTCCGTGATCCACTTGCAACTTGCGTATCCACTTCGTACTTATTATAGATTATAGACTACTAAATATTAGCTAATTATAACTATCAAATATCAAATATATACTGATTACTGATGTGATATGTCTGTATTGTATGCTACCTCCATGTATATGATAGTAATGGTATGTACCTAGTAAATAGATATAATATGGGAATATCATGGAAACAATGCTATGTAGTGGTATACCTCTAGCAGGTAAATACGAGGGACCAGGTTTTGTAACAGTTTTGGATCTAAAAAAAAAATAGCCATTTTTGGGCCATAATAATATAACGGGATTTCCCCTTAGTATACGATCAAGTACCATTTATTATCAATCCCAATTACCATTATGTAAATACTATCTACATGTATATAGTAAATGTCCGAAATAGTTGATTTTTATGTTATCATTTTCATCATGTTACAATATCCACAATTAACATTTTTGGTAATTAAATATTGTATCAAATAAATCAATATTGATAAGTTGTATTTTATACTATGATTTACTAGGGTATCAGGTGTGAGTTGTGAAGTGGTACACATTTTTACATTTTTCCCAATAGCATGTAAATAGCATGTAAATACCTTGACTAATTTCTGATATATATATATATACCCCTTGATATATACATATATATATAGATAGATTGATTGATCGACAAGACAGGAGAGACAAAGTAAAAGTAAAAGACAAAGTAAAAGTGATTTATAGAAACAACAATACTTCTTTGAAAAGATCAGACGAAAGAAATCAACCAACAGCGTTTGTATAGGTTGATAGATTGATAGATCGCACGCAAATACATTCTGGTTTCTGATATATATATATATATATACCGTGTTGATAAATAGATTGATAGATTGATAGATCGATCGGCAAGAGAGACAAAGGAAGAGTAAATTGATTTACTGTATAAAACAAACACACGGGAACAACACTTCTTTAAAAAAAATCAAACAAGAAATAAACATCGTTTGTATCGTGAAAAACAACTTATAGAAACATTACTTCTTTGTACACAAAAACACAGGTACATACATTTATATAAACACGTTAAAAAATAATAAATTAGAAAAAAGAAAATATGGCGGAAGATGCATTAAATGCAATTGATACAACAATACAAGCAGGGGCAATAGGTTTAGCAGCTGGTACGGCACTTGTTGCTGGTACATCCAAAGCATTGGAAAAGAAAATGAAGAAATCGAAAAAGAAGAAAAATAATAATAATAATGCAAATACTAAAATACATCCATCATCTATGACAGACAATGATGTATCATTAATGGAAGAAGGAAAAGTCACGGAAATAAATACAACAAATACTCGAAGAAAAAAACCACGACGTATTCAATCAAGAATTAAATCGTTTCGTAATCGACAAACAACAGAATTTAGTAAGAAAAATCCATATACATCATGGTGTTTATCAATGATTCGCCCATCGTTCGTTTTAATCATGTTTTATTTAGATGTTGAAAGAATACGTGAATCAAGTCGGTAAACGTAGTGATGGTTTTGAATATACACCTTTAATGGTAGCTGCATGGAAAGAACATTTCCAAATAGTTAAATATTTGATTGAACAATGTGAAGCTGATCCTAATATTGCAACTAGTGATGGATATAATGCATTACATTATGCAGCAGGTCATAACAAAAAGGATAAGGAGTTGATTGAGTTCTTATTAACTAATATGTCTCTTACTAGCATTAATAAGAACAGGCGGGGATCCACTCCCCTGGACGGGGCATATAAATATAATAAAAGTCCAATTAAACAAAAGATCATTGATCTTATACGTTCAAAAGGTGGAAAACGGAAGAGTGAATTATAAAAAAACATAAAAAAAACATATAATAAAAAATAAAATTATAACAAAATATATAAAATATATAACAAATACAACAATTCATTCACACTCTAACATGTATTTTAGAATATAAACACGATACACCAACACCAACGTTTTATATAATATTTTGATTGCATCATATAAAAAAAGAAATTAAATTTTATACTCGTATAAATTATCAGTTGTTTTGTTTCTTAAAATTAACCAAGAACAAAACTGCATTTCATAATAACACAATAAAGAAATATTTTCTTTCAATTATCAATTCAACGTAAACGCTATCAACTAATACGGCGTACATATATTAATATTGATATGATATAAACAGTTCAAATCCATATCATACGAATGAAACTGTTAAAGTTCCATTTATTATTTCAAATTATTCAAAATTATTGTAATAAAATTTCAGTATTTGTTTTTTGATAATTATTCAATATTATATAATAATTGTAACAGCAGCATGCGTATTTTAAATATGAAAGTTGTTGCGTTACAAGAGCAAGGCACGTCTGTATTAATAACATTAATGAATGCATCATATGAATCGTTGTAGAGAAAGATGTAATACTATAAATGATACATTTTCACCAAAACATGTTATATATTCTGGTGATTTTGAATGAAAATTAAACAAACCATTCCACTTAAAAATAGTAGATTAGTAAATTATTATAAGAAACAAAAAAATCTATACGATGAGTCCTGTGGAAATGAAAGAGGTTCTGGGAGAATGATAGAAACGATTCATACTAAAAAATTATGATGTTTTTTACATGCGCGTGTATAAACATAGAAAAGTCACCTTTATAAAATGGAAAAACTTTTTAGAAATTTTTATGAACAATATTTGATCATATGATCTTTAAATTTATAAACAAATAATGCAGATTTTTGCATTTTACATCCAATGATGCTCAAATTACAATAATACCGAAGTACACACATTGTACTCAATTACTCTCGCAAGATTTTCAACACAAATTGTTCAAACAATATATATATTATCTCTCAAAATTTCAATCAAAAGCTTGGCGTTTCATATAATCTAATAATGTTTTCTTCGATGTAGTAAGATGTTTATCATGTTTAATAACAACAGTGTTTTCTTGTTCTACATTCGCTACAGAAGAACCATCAGAAGTAATAACTTTACTACTACTACCTAAATCTAATATTGCTTTACAGTCATTTATTTCTTTCATGACACCTATTGCATCTTGATATGAATATTCTGGTCGTTCATGACCTTTTCTTTTATTGCAATAATCAAAATCATTAAATAAATTATGAGGACAAATTAAAAGTGTTTTATCCCATCCAGGATAGATTCCATTTAAATATTTTACAATTTGCACTTCTTCTGGTACATATGTTTCAACTCCTGATACAATAACTTTTTGAAATTTATGATGATCAGATTCCATTAAGATGTCAAACCAAGCTGGACGAATAATGCCAGGTAAATATCGATTGGCTAGTTTGATATTTTGTAATTTATGTAAATATTGCTTATAATCGATTGTTGCTTGTTTGCAATTTTGGCTTTCATTATCCATGCACTTATAATGTACAAACGCATCAAAACAATGTTGACCACGCGGTTTACATTTGACATGATATCGCACATGTAAAAATCCCCAATTTAATGCCTCAAATGATATACAATCTGGTGTGCCACTACCATCACGGTTTATCATTGCAGTTTCGTCCAATGCAATCACTCGCACTTTAAAGCATGTAGATAAATGCACACGGCTTTTACAATATTGATTATATATGGATTTGCCATAACGTGTTCTTGTTACATCTTTATATTTTCCTGCAACGTTTTCAACTGTAAATATACGTTCAATTTCATCCATGGGAGCTGTTATATCTATATCATCATCCCATGGAGATGCAAAAAGATGAAATCTTTGATATGCAAGTAATGAACCATCACTTAATGTGTAGTGAATTTTATGATATTTCATAAAATTAAATATACTTTTTAATTTTTTATGATGGAAATCAGTATCAAATTGTGAACGCCAACGTTTGCATGTTTTTACCAATACTGATTTTAATGTTTTGATTTTTTTCGACTTTACAATCTTGTTATATACAACAGCAGCAGTAGTAGCAGCAGCAGTAGAAGATTCCAATGATGATGATACTTTCGGTTTGTTTTTAACAACTTCAACATGTTTTTTATTATTATTAGTAGTAGTAGTAGCATCATCAGCCATCAATGCTACATTCTTCTTTTTATGATTATCGTAATTTGTAGATACTACCATCATTTTCTCTTTCAATAATCTTTCTTTACGTCGTTTCCTTGCTTTTTCCTGCAATTTTATGATGGATGCTTTAGAAATCAATGATGTTGAAAAGGGAGGATAATAATCCAAATCCGAATGCGGATTATGTAAAAATGCAGTAAGTAAATTAAATTCAGCTGCATAATGAATTCCTAATCCATTTAGATAAATAGCCCACCATGAAAATGTACCACGTGAGCTTACTGGTATATCACATAATGTAAGTAAAACAAAATCATGTTCCAAATCTTTAAATGGTGATGTAATAAATTTGTGTTTATTTTTATTCTTTATTGTTTCTAAATATTTTGTAGCTTTTGGTATATCATCTGATATAATTATAAATGTTGTTTGTTTTTGAAAATTTGCAAATAACATTTTATACCAAGATAATCGTGGCATACGAAGCATACCCAACCATTCCATATCACCAAATCGCATATGTAAACCAACTGTCAATGTATTCCCTGCTATAAAATCAATCCATTTTTGTACTTCCATTTTTATTTCGTGTTTTATTTGAAATTGTTTTAATATCGTTGGTTTTATATTATCAAAATATTTCCAAGATTGCAAATATTGTATAGGATTAATCGATTGTGATAAATTATATTCTTTAAACTTTGTATTGTATGTACTAGTTCCATGTTCTCGTATTGTAACAAATTTGATGTTTTTCGGGCATGGTTTTAATGTAAATTTATTTTCAAAAACTTTTGTTAATATAGGTTGTATTGAACCACATGGTTCTGCATGTCGCATTTTCGCTATTCCAAGTATACTTGAATATGCAAATAAGTAGTTACCAAGACCAGAATTTACTTTAAAATTAGCTACATGTCTTGGAACATCGTGAGTGGAAACATACGTTGTTTTTTTTTCAACTGGTACAATATATTGTTTCATTTGTTGTTTTTCTTTTGTTTCGTAATGGTGGTGTTGATAATGATGGTGGTGACGATGATTTTTTTTGGAATGATGATGACTGTCACAACCATTTATATTTAGCAACCTATTACATTTTTTTCCCAAGACAAGGTTGTTTTGATTGTTTCTGAACGTTGTCGTAACAATTATTATAATGAATATTAATATTAATCGTCGTCGTTGTCTAGAAAAAATATTTAACATCATTGTTTTATTATTATATTTTTTATTGTTGATGGTAGACATGGTTATATCAAAAACAATATGTGTTACGATATCTTCTTCTTCGGATAGAATATGTTTGCTTATTGTGTTTAATATTTTCCCTTATCTTAGATGGAATGTCCGTTTTGTATTATTTGTTATTACATCAGTTTTTTAATACTAGTAGTAAGTAGTAGTAGTAGTAGTAGTACAGGTAAAGTAGGTTTTAGAAAAAGTCTGTTGTCATTATTCATTCACTCATATAACTCATGAATTTTTAGTTAATGATGAATGTTAATTGTTAATAGAATACATATATAAATATATGTATAATATATATATATTTATCTACGTATTGATCAATAACTATCTATTAGTAAGAATACAAAATAACTTATATTCCTGCAATTTTTTTTGTTTTTGGTTTAATAAATTTTGTATTTTTTTCATAATCACATCATTCAATTTGTATTTGATTCAACATTTTATATATTCATTTTTATAAAATTAAGATTAAGAATAATCTTGAAGTAATATAAATTATATATACACAAGTAATATATATATATATATATACACACATACTCATATTTTCTAAGAATTGTAACAATATACACGCACGCACAAATCAAACATGGCATCAATCACAAATAATACAAATGATACGACGAATACTACTCCTACTACTACCAATAATAATAATAATAATAATTCGAATAAACTAGACGTACCAACAAATGCAAATAAAACATGTGTTGGTACAAATTCAGAACAAGCTGGTAAAGTAAGTTCATGTGATGGTTGTCCAAATCAATCATTATGCGCATCTGGAGAAGCACGTACGAAATCACAACAGATCAACAAAGAAGTCAATGCATGTATTGGTGATATTAAACATAAAATATTAGTATTATCTGGTAAAGGTGGTGTTGGTAAATCTACTTTTAGTGCACAAATGGCTTTTAATTTAGCAAAGCGGTAAGTTAATAATTTCAATCTATTTTTATAAACAAAAACAAAATAACTAACCTATTATATGCACACATAGTGGACACCGTGTTGGTTTATTAGATATTGATATTTGTGGCCCTTCGATACCATTGATGTTAGGATTGAAAAATAGTGAAGTTCATAATAG
The DNA here is from genome assembly GCA_900128395.1 of Stramenopiles sp. TOSAG23-2. Lineage (NCBI taxonomy): Eukaryota > Stramenopiles sp. TOSAG23-2. The sequence continues at coordinate 11,879 of LT649520.1, forward strand.
TGGTGATGGATGGAGTCCAGTATATGTTACACCAGATGGTAATGAACAAGATGTTGAGGATGATTTAGAAAGTAATGAGAACAATAACAATATGGAAATGGATGGTGGGATGGTTGCTGTTATAAGTGTTGGTTTCATGTTACCAGATAGTGATAGTGCAGTTATATGGCGTGGTCCACGTAAAAATGCATTGATTAAACAATTTTTAACAGTAAGTAAACGATGTATATATAGATATACGATGGAAACTATATATATACAATTATATACCCAATTCAATTACATTATGGTGTTATAATAATGTAGAAAATCATACAATTATACAACTTTTTTTTTCTAACTCATTGCAAACCTAAATACACACATAAATATAAATATATATATATACATACAGGATGTTGATTGGGGTGAATTGGATTATTTAATAGTCGATACACCACCTGGTACTAGTGATGAACATATTTCCATTGTACAATATTTAAAAGGATGTTTACAAGATGGTAAAGATGGTTGCGTCGTGATCACTACCCCGCAAGAAGCATCCATGGGTGATGTACGTAAAGAATTGAATTTTTGCAAGAAAACACATTTAAATGTGTTAGGTATCGTTGAAAACATGTCTGGTTTCATCTTGCCATTTGCATCATCATCAACAACTGATAATAATTTAAATAAATTAAATATCATTAATAACGATACTGGTAACGATGTAACAAATGATATGATGTTGAAAATCAAAACGCATTTACCTGAATTATTAAATTGTTCTGTATTTACAAATATATTTACAACAACCACGACGACAACGAATGGTGCATCAGTTGATACACCAAAAGAGATGGCAAAGAAATTTTCGGTGCCATATTTAGGTTCATTACCATTGGATACGGATTATTTAAAAGCATGTGAAAGTGGTAAACCAGTGGATGATAATACGAATGCCAGTAAACGTTTGAATATGGTGATTGATAATATGTTGAGTAAATTAAATTGATTATTTTTTTTTTGAAAGTTCCATACCAGTGTATTACATATAATTTTACTTCTCTATGGTAAAAATACGGACAGGAGGTGAAAAGTGGCAACTAGAGTTATAAAAAAGAGGAGAGACGGAGAGAGACACAAACATATTTAACAAAAATTAACACAAAATTAAGAACTCATGTTTCCTCCGGTTCCCGGTTTCTCTCAAAAATTTAAAATTTAAAAACTAAAAGCAAAACATATTTTGTTAAAAATTTGTAGGAGTAATTTTAATATGATTTTTACTTTCTTTCCCCGTCAGAACACTCACACACATTATCATACACTTTTCCAAATGTCTTTCATATATAATATTATTTATATTAACATCAATCGTCTTCCTGTCTTTTCCATCCTTCCCCGTTTCTCTCCATCATTCATATTTCCAAACATCAAATATATATACATACATATATATATATATATACATAAACTACCATTTTTGTATTGGCACTCCTCACTCGACCAACACACAATTCGTTTACATACATATATATACAAATTATATATCTCTGATTATTAGCATTTTATTATATATATTTATGATTCTTGTACTGGAAATTCAAAAACAACATCTTTTTGTGTTAATGTTTTGTATACAGTTGCAAATGTATCCAATTTCGTCTCGACATTCACTTGATCTTTTGGATCTAACAATACTTTCATTGTTTTGCTACCATCCGTTGCAAAACGTGTCCTTTTACCAACGATCTCCGTTGGGTATACTAAATCATCCAAAATGGCTTCTTGTACATTGGTTAATGTACGACTACGTGGTCTTGGTCCTTTGCTACCTTTGGATGTTCTACGTTTGTATGACATACCGTAGATTTGCCTTTGTGCAATGATTAATACATGTTGTCCATTGAATTTCTTTTCCATCTCACGGATTAATTGTGCTTGTACGGTGTGGAATGCACGTAATAATTTAAATGGTACAAAACATACAATAGCTGGTTTACCACCTGGTACTTCTACTTCTTTTGCTGCTACGATATATAAACGGGATAAATCGGATTTCATGGAACCAGACATTTCCAAATCGAATAATGCTTTGCTTACACGTTTTTCAAATTCATCAGGTTGTGCACCTATATATATTTTTTGTGTGTGTATATATATGTTGTATTTGTTAGTATATTTTGTGTTGATGATGTTGTGTTGAGTATGAAAGAAAGAAAGAAAGAGAAAGGATATGTATATATATAGATTTATATTGTGGTTGTTATTGTTTTTTTGCTGCTTTTTTTCTTGTTGTTGTTTAATGATATACGACAGAAAATAATAATAATGATTCATGATATCGATTGAGGAAATGTTTCTATGTATCAACGTTATATATATATATACAATATATCTTTTTATAGAGATAATATTGCATATATATAAGATATATTCGAACAACATATTCATTTTTTCCAACATCGATACAAGTAAATTATCATTATTTCCCCGTCATTTTAATCATTAACATCCAAAAAAAAAAAAAACATTACATTACAATTATAACCTATAATAAAAATATATGAAGTAGCGATTCACACTTACCTTTTGCTTTGATAATTTTGCTTGATGTATTTAACGACATGATTATTTCTTCTTCAAATTTGTTTTTTTTGATTTGTTCTTTTTGTCAACACTTTTACTTGCGTTGCCTCTTGTTGTTTTTATTTACTTTTTTTTTGTAAATAAAAATCATTTTTTTTTAATTTTTTGTTTAATTTTTGTATTTTTTCAATTTTCGACATCGATTTTCTAAGTATAAATGTATTCTATATATAGGATATTGTGTATATCACCAAGTATATTTGTGTATATTCTTATAAAATATGAAATATAAATAGTAGGTACACAGAGTGGTTTTGAAACTTAGACTATGAATATTCATGCCTACCATTCTGGACATAAAAAACAACATGAAATGTTTAATAATTGAATGAACCGTCAGGATTTGATAAAATCGATTGTGTAGGAAAATAGTAGTCTAAAATCGTAGTGAAGTATAAATATGTACATTATGATAGGATATCTGAGGAATGGTGGTATTCTAATATTACATTTAAGTATAGATTATGGAGATGTTGATAGGGAAGCTGGAAAGTTGGAAACTTGGCTAATTGACCATTCATTTTTACAATGCTATGTCTATAGTAATTTGTGTCAAGAGCCAAATTACCTATCATATCCTGGAAATAGTGTACTTGAAGTGGATTTTAGACTATGATGGAAGGAAGAAACCTCTCAATTTACCATTACATACCATTGTGCTATCATTATAATTACAAGATATACACTACATAGCATATATGGTAATGGTATTACCTGTATAACATTCTATGTATAGTAGTATTACCTGTATTCCAGTCTCTATGTAATGGTATTACCTGTATTATCTAATTACTACATTTTAAGATAAACACAAGATATATATAGCTATATAATCCTTTTGTAAATAAGACGGTGAAGGATGAAAGATGAAAGGATGAAACTCTCCCAAAAACAGGCGGGGTCAATTAGTGCAGATTTAGTATACTATAAATATTTGATAGGTTGATCTTGGAAGATAATAAATCCACAAAATCCAAAAATGGCCATATGCCATATAGGCCATAGGTTCATCACTTCGTACTTATTCTGTACTAAATACCTGTTATCAAGAATACGGGATAATACGAATAAAGTAACAGTGTATAACAGTTATATCTTCTCTCAAAAATATACAATGGTATGTCTATCTTGTATTATATAGCAGGTGAATACTGTGGACCACCTTTTTGCACCCCTACAGATGTTTGCCTATTAGACGACTCTTAAGCTTTATATTAATCTTTATATTAATCTTCGTAATTAATAAGTAAGACCGACTTTTTTAATCTTGGTCAGAAATATATAGCAGGTATAAATACTTCGTACCATTAAAAATTATGTGTAAAACTAGGTATATAATAAAAGTCTTTTTTGTTATATTCCTCCGGTGATTACAGTGGTGCATCTTATTAATTGTAAACGTTCGTGTGTCATCAGAAGCTCTACCATATCATTACCACAGATACAATATACGATATATATCATATCATAGTGTGTAACATCGATTTTTCCACCAATTACCTGTTGTATATATAAATTCATTTTTCTCGCAATCAAATTCCGATCTAACAACACCTCCTGTATATTTGCATGGATCCGAAGGCGGTAAGAAATTATAATTACTATCAAACTGTAATTGCTGCCATTGATTAATTTTTCTTACAATTTTCATATGATATGCATATTGATTATCATATATATTTGTAGCATTCCATTGTGAACAAAAATATTGTGATATTTTCATTTCAAGCTGATCATTATCTAACATATTACTAAAATATTTATCCCAGAAACTACTAATAGTATTTCTTTCCAATGTAAAAGATGGATATGGCAATCTCCTTCCATATGGTTGTGCTATATAATCATGCAGATTCTCTTTACTATCATATGAATCTGTTAAAAATGACATGAACGACATTATATAACCCATTAATGAACCTGGTAGTAATGGTCGCAAGGAATGAAATATCGTTTCTCTAAAACCAATATCTAACGTTGCCCCATGAAGATTAACCCAATCACATTTAATATTGCTTGTACCATCATCGGATAATGATGATGCTATTTTCAAATCCGTTGCGCATACCTTACCGATTAAGGATCCCCAACTAGTACGTTGAGTTAAGACTAGTGGTGATTTATTTTGCTGTTGACCTGACGTAAAGACCATCCAAAAAATTGGTATATCCAAATACTGTTGTATTTTTGTAAGTGATCTACGATATGCACTATCATGTTTATTCTTATAAAATACATGTTCTACAAATTTATCATACGAACATAATAGAAAAAATAATGTGTACAACAATGGTATCATAATATTTAACCACCGTTTTAAACAAGATTTGTTATGGAAGCACTTCACTCCTGACTGTGTCGTTTCTGTTACTATCGGCTGTGGTGATTGCAGTTGTTGTAGTTGCCCCGTTTCATCATTCTTTTGGTTTGTTATTGATGTTGATTTTTTTCTTAATGGTGTTTTTGATCGACGTTTCTTTTTCATTTGTTTGAATCGGAATGATTCTTGTGTCATTTCTGTATTATTATCATGATCAACATGATCTTTACTTTCATAGTAGTATTTTTTGCTGCTACTTTTCACCTCTTTTAATATGCTGTTTGCATTGTAGTTGTTGCTGTTGTTTTTCTTCGAAACAATGTTGGCTAATAAAAACGTAATTTTTTTAGAAACGGATGGTGGGAAAAATAATGTTAAAAGGCATAAATTAATATATGGAAATATACCTATTTGCATTGCTATACATATTCCTACATGAAATGAAAATAATGCCAATGATGCTATTAATTTTGTTTCTGGTATCAATAAGAAAAATGGTACAATCATTTCTACAATAAATGTCGAACGTTGCAATGCTATGCATAACATTGGAAAATTCTTTCCGAGATACATACCAAAAGAACCACCATAAATACCAAACAAAGACACTTGCAATGTATTCGATTTCGTCCATGTTAAATCGTATATTTTATACCAACCAGACAGATAATACATAAAAATGGTAAACGTATAAATCAAAAATGTTGTTGCATTTTGATACCACTTTCCATTTTCTTCTACCATTTTATTATTATTTGATGATGATGGTAGAAAAATATTTAAAAATAATAAAAACGATAAAAGTATTTTCCCCGAGTCGTACGGAAGAATACTGGATTGGCATAAATATAAAAAAATGGAAGAAACCAACAACAATGAGTTTGAAGAACGTCTACCAGACAAACATAATTTAAAACCGAAATAGATGTACCATAATATTAAAAAATATGCCCAAAATTCACCACCAAGATCAAACAGATTTAATGGCCAAATCCGAGACTTACGTGGTGCCATAATCCTATGTTTAGAAATTATTCTTACATTCTCGAATATAAGATAGGACAAACCATTTAACACAAGTATTAAACCTAAACAATGACGAAACAGTGCAATTGATTTACTATGTATTGCTATTGATATATTTATTTTTACTTCTTTCATTTTTCACTTACTATATTTTATTTTTACTTCTTTCATTTTTCACTTACTATACACTACCGTATTACCTTGACGGAAATGCTCGAAGCTATATGCAGTATTTAATTCCGCGGAGTGGCGAGAACAAGAAGTATAATAAGTCGTCATCCAATAAATAAATATTATTACAACTTTTGTATGAATAATAATGCTGGAAAAGAATGCTGGAAGAATGCCAGGAATGCTGCTGGAAGAGGACTGGAAGAATGATGGGATGAAGGAGAAGATGATTTGGGAGTTGTGTTGTCGTACAAAATATATTATAATTAATATCTATATTTATATACTAGTAACTACAATACCCTATATAATAATTCACTGTAATGCTATTTCTATATCAATTTACGGTTAAATTTTTAGTTTTCAAACGCCATCAACCTCTCATATTCCAATTATCACATTATTATATTCATATTCCCGATTTTTTACATCCGTTCAGGCCAAACTTTAATATTATCATATGACACGCATTGCTATTTGTATCTTTTTTTTAATAATTATACAATTTCCAAATAAATTCTCAAAGACTTTTGGCAGTTAGAATTTTCAGAAGAATTATAGGTGAAATCAGCTACATAAATAAAAAAAATACAAAAAAAAAATAAATAAAAAAAAACATTTTTTGGTCGTCTATAATCTTGTAGGTCGCAAATCTAAGTACAACTAATATCCTCTCAATTACCTAATATTTAGATACTATTTCTTAGTCTACCATAAATCATACCTATCAAAACGATTCACTCAAAAATAATAAAAAATGAAAAATCAAAACAAAAACTTTCAATAAAAACGTACATGAACGATGCATGCCCTAAGGCATTTGTGTATTTACTACATTTCAAGAAGATAGATTAATAGATGTAACAATATATATATATATATATATTAGTAAAAACGAAAACAATTACCTGCATAGAGTCTTACCTGTATAATCGTTCAATTCATTTTTATTATACAAATTGAGTTTCAAATAAAAAAATATATATTTCATTTCTCGACATTTCTGGACTTATTAATAACATTTTTTTTTTAACGTTAGAAACAACATTTTCGATATATATAATTTAACAAATAGAATAACAATCAAAGATATACCTACACAAACATGTCGATGAAAGGCAGTGGTTCGCGTTTACCAATGCGTGGTAAAGATGATAATAAACGTTCACAAACAAATTATAATAATAAGAAGAATAAAAATAATAGAAATTCCAACGCATCCACACCCAATTCTTCTACTTCTAGTTCAAAATCAACTGGAAAAAAAAAATTATTATCAGTCGATACAAAAACAATACCTATAAGATCATCCCCATCTAGACAACAACGTCAACAACAACAACAACAGCGACGTATACAAACAAATACAACCGCATCATCACCAATTAATTTTAGTGGTGGTCCAAATTCACCAACAAAAACAAAAGAACAATTAGAAATATTATTAAATGAACGTGGTATGTATATATATATAGAGAGAGATATAATTATACTAACTACAAACAAACAAACAAAATAATAATACTAACATATATTTCTACTCCTAAACCCCTCGTAAAAAAAAATACCAGATGAAACACGTGAAGAAATAGAACGTTTATACAATGAATTGGAAAATTTAAAAGAACAAGTATTACGCAGTGAACATGAACGTGATAATATACAAAGTAAACTATATCGTAGTGAGAAAGAAATTACAAATTTAAAGTCACAACATCATGAAATTACAGCAGATATGAAATCAAAAATAAAAAAATTAACAAGACGTGTTAAATTAGTCAATACCATTGAAAATGCATTATTAGAATTGTATTTTGAAATACGAGATCGTAGTATGGATGATTTCAATAATAATAACAACAATAATTCAAATCAAATGATACGTGCACAAGATATTGAAAAAGAAAAACGAAATTTATTAAATGAATGCAATAATGATATATTAGTTGTATTAGATCATTTACGTGCAAATATACGTATACAATTTGCATTTAAAGAAGATTACGAACGTGAATTAAAAGGTAGTTTAGATCGGAAACAAAATGTACATGTGAATGAAGTCAATCGTATGAATCATATGCATGAACAATTGCATGAAAAGATTAAAGAAGCCAATGCACGCCGTCAAGATGCAATTAAACGTATGGAAAAAGCGGAACATAGTAAAAAAATTGTAATGGATGAAGCAAAACATATGGTAGAAATAGCTGATCATAAAATTGAAGATTTAAAAGAACGTATATTAGAAGGTGATTTAATGATCAAAGAAAATGAAATGAAATTAAAGGAAGCATGGGATAGAGTACATAAAGCAGAAAAAAGTGAAATGCAAATTGCGCAATTACAAGAAAAATTACATACACAACAATTATATTCAGAACGCCAATTATTACGTAGTGATACATTGCATCAAACTGAATTAAAACGTTTAAATCATCAATTATTGCAATCAAATAATTTAAAAGCAAGAAATGATAAATTAGAAAGTGAAATGAAACATTTAAAACGTGAATTAGCAAGTTATAAACAGAATTTAAAATTAGCAAAATATACAACAGCTGAAGCAAAAAGTCAATATTCAGAACAACAAATGTATGTACTTTGTGTATATATATATATATATATATGTCTTTATCTATCTATCTATAGTTTCAATGTTTATAATATTAAAAAGAAAAAAAAAGAAAAACTAACAAATTTAATTATAATAAACTGTATTATTAACATTGTACAATTCAACATACATATATATATATGTAGGTACAAAGCACAAAAAGAATTATCACAATTAAAAGAAAAATATATTATGGTCTCACGTTTGGCAGAAGATCGCGCAAATATGATTGCATCAATGAAAGGTAAATATAATGAAATGTTTGAAAAGAAAAAAAGAAATTTAAATCAAAAAGCTATTACACAATCATTAACACGTAATCGTATTAAAGAAATTGCTGATCAAAATCCATCATATGCAGCATATTATAAAAAGAAATTATTAGCAAGTGAACAACGTGTACAAGATTTAACTAAAATGTTAAAAAGTTTTATGATGTCAGAACATAAAAAGAAAACAGCATTGACAAGTACACGTATGGCAGCACAACGATATCAAATTGAATTAGATACGGTTAAAACACAATTAGTTGCAAGTGAAAAAACACGGAATGAAGTGGAACAACGTATATTAGATATGGAATTACAACGTAGACGTAATAATCGTGGACGTATTAGAAGACGTCCACAAAGTGCAGGTATATCACGTAGTAGTAAAATCGATCCAATTATTAATCGTTTAAAAGGTGATAGTAGTATCATTAGTAGCAATGGTAGCATTAACGCAGATACATTTTTAAATGAATTAAAAGAAGAATTAAAAGAGGAACAACAACAAGAACAAAACAATAATCAACAAATGATGATGAAAAATGCACAATCAATGCCAATTATAAGTACGACAAGTGTAATCAGTGAAACTAGCCAATATGATCTACCAATATCATTTCACCATAGTAAGAAGAAGTAAAAAAAGTAATTAATGCGATATCATATATATTATATACGGAGAAGTAGAAGAAGGGGAGGAGTGTAGCAAATCCAGGCAATCTCAAAAAAAAATACGAATAAAGTTCGTGTATTTTTTATAAAAAAATTTAATATAATATTCGAGCTATAGTGCCTATTTGTATTACTCGGTCCCTTCACACTAATGGTGTCTCCACTATACTGTCTGCTGTCTGCTTCACTACTTTTAAAATGGAGCATAGGAGCGTAGCGACGTATTAGATTTTGTATAGTATTTTGTTTGTAGTTGGTATCATAGTGTACATATCATAAATAAAATAAATATATATAAATCATAAATCATTATTAAACCTGTGTATTTTAATATACGTCCTATCCTCATCCCTCATCCCTTCCACTTGTTGATACCCGTTTGATCCATCTTTTTTATATTGTTGTAT
>LT649521.1:0-21953 GCA_900128395.1 Stramenopiles sp. TOSAG23-2
AAGCAAAAAGAAAGCCCGGTTTCCAAATGATTATAGAAGAATTCAGGAAATACATTATTCACATTTATATAATACGTCTTCTAATCGAAAATCTTACAAGAAAAATAAATCAGGATCTATGGATGATTCATCATTAAAACGATTTAAACAAAAGCTTGAAACACTGGAAGATGTACCGTTAATTGTCAAATCAATTCGTGGAGATGGAAATTGTTTATTTCGTGCAATAAGCCATCAAATATATGGAACATCAGATCATCATCAAATGGTTCGTCAAAAATGTGTGGAATATATGATGATTGAAAAAAGATTTTTTAAAAATTTCATAGTTATATCAGATGATTATGTTGGTGATAATGATGATAATGATCGACATATGCAATATTTTGAAGATATGAGTCAATTAGGGACGTGGGGTGGGGATCCTGAAATTCAAGCATGTGTTGAAATATATAATCGTCCAATACATATGTATTATTTTAAAGATGTTGATAATACGATAAATATTATAAAACGTGGTCCAGATGAAATTAATGTAACAAATAGTGGCAGTAGTAGTAGTGGTAGTAGTAGTAGTAGTAGTAGTAGTGGTAGTACAACTACGAGATCTGCTGGTCGAGGTAGAATGAGTCATGCAGATTCAGAAGAAGCAAGTACAGGATTAGGTCAAACATTACGTTTGCATTATGAAGGATATAATCATTATAATTCAATAGTTAAAAAAATACCAAAAAATAATCGTAGTCGTAGTAATAATACTAATAATAATGTTGTACGAACCAGTCCTGGTAAGATTGAAGATTTGGCATTAGCAAATGCTCGTGCAAGACGTCAACAATATGAAGATACAACAGATGAAAGTAATGAAGGTAAAACAGATGAAGGTGGGCAAAAAAAAGGCAATAATACTAGCAATCAATATAAAAATGGTACACATGAAGATGAGGAGCGATTATTAATGTTAATGAGAGGTGCAGTTAAATTTGTACCAGTTCAAATCGATGATCAAATCCTATTTATTGATGCAGATTCAACAACGACAACAACAACAACAGGCGGTGGTGGTTTAAATAGTAGTACAAATTTTGATGATGAATTGCAATTAGCATTGGAAGTTAGTAAAAGAGATGCAGAGAAAGAAAGTGTTAAAATGATTGGCGATAACTTTGATGATGACGAATTGTCACGTGCAATGAAAGCATCATTGGATTTGCATAGACAAACGTCATCTGAAAGGAATGAGGAGAAAGAGCGAATGGAAATTTTAAAAGCCAAAGCGGAAAGTCTAGGATATGATTATAACAGCGAGGAATATCAATTACAATTAGCAATGGAAGAAAGTATGAAAATGGCACCTGAAAATTATGGGAAGAAATAGAAAGAGAGAGGGGGAGGAGACTTGAGAGAGAGAGAGAGAGAGTGTGTGTGTGTGTTCTTTTTAGTGTTATAGAGCTTCTCTTTATAACGTACGAACCGTATTTTTTTTTTAACATTTTTTTATAATTATCAACTCATTTTTTAACCATCATTATATATATATATATATATATATGATATTTATCAACTCACATATGTTCCACAACACACAAAGATCCACGTTTTCGGTCTTAACATTTTTGCCATTTCTTCGTCCTTATTGGCCACCGCGTCTCTTAATGCTACATTTTGCCGGCATTCAACACACAATAGAGGTATCCAACAGAAACTAAATAACAAAATAAACATAAACAAAATTGGAGAGAAATCAAATACATCATCCGGACTTTGATTAACAACCAAACTAATTAAACAGTACATAATATATCCCACAACAAAATGACACAGAATACGTGTTAGGCGTGTTCCTCTTAAGATTGTTCTTGTGATGCTGGGATTAGCTCCTGCTTCAAGCAAAACACGAGCCGATTCCACATTTTTTTCAACAGCTGCAAACATAAGTGCAGTGTACCCACGACCATTGCATGTTCTCAAGTTAACAGAAGCACCATTTTCAATCAACAATCGAGTGACATCCGCGTTATGACCATGAAGAGAAGAATGCAATGGATACCAAGATTGTGTTTGATCCCCTTGATTTGGATCAGCTCCTGCTTCTAACAACAAACGAGTCGCTTCCAAATTACCACGTCCTGCTGCACCTATCAATGGGGTGACTGGCATCGGTGTCGTTGGTTCTCCACGCCAAGCACTTCCGTCACGATCGACGCAAGGAAAGTTCTTTTCGGAGTTCCCACACACGTAGTATTTTTCCGTCGAGTGAAGTTCTCTGCGCTCGATGTTCACAGCAAGCTGGCGGTGTGGACCACATGCTTGAAGTATCATACGAAGAATGCGTGTGTCGCCACAGCGAGATGCTGCAATAATTGGCAATGGCCACTGCGCCAACTCTAATGGCTGAAGTTGCAGTGTTTGAAGCAACAGCTCAGCTGCTTTGATATGCCCACCACCGGCAGCAGCAACCAACGCTAATCGCAGCATTTCAATATTCATATGGTGTTGACTGTGGCAGAATCGATACAATTCTCCTTCAAACCCAAGAATAAAACGTTCAAGACATGATGGCACGGCATGATCATCACTTCCAATACTGGAGGCACCAATAATACTTGCAATAATAACCTTTTGAAGGCCAGGTATTCCACCTGGACTTCGACGAACTGCTTCAAGCTCGCGTTCCAAATCAACAGGATTAGATGCCTCAGCTCGTTCTACTTTAACCATGTGTTCCATAAGTCTCAATTGACTTGGATCGTTTTCCCAAAAGGAAATATTACCGTGATGATTTCTATGCTGTTGCACTGCAAGGCCACATTTGAATACAAGAGGTATATTTCGGGCTTTTGCAGCTGCTATCTCTACAAGACACCAAATGCGAAAAAATGGCATCTTTTTACGAGCTTCTTCGCTAGGAAGCTTTCCTTCAACAATGGCTTCACGCATATCAATCTCCAAAGGCACTGCTTCTGATACAATAAGAACGCCCGATACTCTTTCGATCACACCACAAAAATCCAAATCGTAAGAACTGCCTGGCCATTGCCTCACTGCGAAAATATCGCACCAGATTCGAGCAGAGGGTGGACACGTGTCTACAACGGCTGCAACTAATGTGCCCCATTTGGCTCCCCAAGTATGGCTCACAAAAATGTCGGCTTTGCCTGGAATTTGCTGTGATTTCATATGATCCAATTCAACATAACGACACCGTTGATTAACTGTAGCAGGTTTAATAATTTCTGCATTCACTCTACTTGTGGGCCAATCCCAACAATTGTGAGTTTGTGTAAATAATAACAACCACTCAACAGTTACTCCCCGTGAGTAAGATGATATTGCAGCAACTTCTTTCATCGTTTGCCCGGGGGGTGCTTGAAAGGCAATCTTATCTATGTGTTCATTTCGTTTTTTCCCCTCTTCTTCGCGTGCAATACGGGTTAAATCGGTCAAAAAACCCTTACATGTCATACAATTCCACCCCGCAGAACCCCAATATTCAACAAATGTATTGGCAGAAGGATCGCAACAACACAGTTTTCGACCAGCATTACCTGAGTTTTGTTCACTTTGATTTTGATTGTTGGAATTTCCATCTGTCATAATTTCGTATTCAGAGTAAATTTCATCCCGCGTACACTTTGGTTTTCCCCAAAGCCAAGTGCCATATGGTAGTGCACAATTCCAACGTAGATGTTTGCGACGCATATAACATACCAAAATAACGAGAAAAAGGAACAATACACCCAAAAGAATATTAGGCCAATCTACGTCTCCGCCTGTGCCACTAGGAGCACTGGGACTGTCAGAAGTGTCATGATATAAACAGGACATGGGTTTACTGTTATCCGATGCCTGGAGGCAAAACGATCTATCCATACTATCCAAACAATCAGCGTCGGTGGTGCAGGTTAGCAGACAAAAGGATTTTGCAGCACTTTTGAATTCTTGACAACGTGGAAAAACAAATGGATTATCCACCACTGATGGGCAATCTGTACTAAATTGACACTCCATTCCACAAACCACGCCTTTACCATATGAAGATGTAAGTTGTATGACCTGTTCATTTGTTGAACATTGGAGAAGGTCGGGATTGCCGTAGTGGGACACATTATTATTTTGCACGGGTATACTTGGACTGGTTGCTGGCTTTGCGGAATGAGGATTAGTGACTATTATAATAAAATATAATACAAAGAATACTATGATGATCAAAGAACATTTCAAGATATCTTTTAATTCCATTATATTACATCACTGACTAAGTTTATGATGATGAGTGACACAAAACTATGAAATATATGTTTTCCCCCCTGCTCTCTCTCTTAAAAAAAAATAATTTCCTGTTGTATTTATCATTATTCAATCTTCATCTACATCTACGTACACATCCCATCAATTAAAATAATTTAAAAATAATAATAATTATCTATAGATATATGTTTTTATTATTATGTTTTTTTTTTCCCCTTCTCTTATGTGCTTATCTCTTCTTCTTTTTCTTCTCGGGATTTTACAAAAAAAAGAAGCCGCAAAACTGGCAAACTGGCAAACCCGTGCACCCGTTCGTGCGTTCCTCATGCTGTTGTAGTGCTATTTGTAAAAGATTTTCTCACATCACACTAGCTAATTTTATTCAGGTATGATGAGATGAACACAGGATTTAAGATGTAATAAAAAGCTTATAATAATATATATGATAAATAATTATATGTGTACCACATGCATCTATATAAATCAATAAAAGATATATATTAGCAACATTGTACCTACATATCTCTTGGCTAATCAATTGAAATAACAATAAAAATATATAATACCCAAACGAAATATTATTATTATTATTTAAAAACTATAAAAACATGGCATCATTAGAAAATGATAATACTACAACAACAAACTCATCGTTATTTAAAGAATATCACGCCATTACATAAAGCGGCAATGAAAGGTTATAATAAAATATTAAAATCATTATTAAATGATGGTGCAAATATCAATGCGCAAGATGAGTTAGGAAACACACCATTACATTATGCCATAACGCAAGGTAATTCATTGATAATTGAAACCCTATTGGCAAAGTCACAAATTGATATTACTATATGTAACGAAGATGGTTATAATGTATATGATTTATGTTTACAATATCATCAAACTTCGATGTAAACAGCTAAACGTTCTTGTTGGCGTTTACCTTGTGATTGCAAAATTTGTTCCAATTCATCATGTAATTTTGCTAAACTACGTTTATTTGTTTTTACTGTTTCCACGGCTTCTTCATATCTCAAATCATGTTGTGCTTTTGCTTTTTTTGCTTTTTTCAATGCATTTTCTAAAGCCAATACGATATTATCTTGTGCTTTATAGTGCAACGTAGCAATTCTTAACAATTCATTTGTTTTCGTTAAATTCTCATCAAAGGCAGGTGCATTATCAATAACATATGGTTGTACGAATGGTTTCTCCGGTGTATCTCTTAATTCTTTCAATTCTGCTTTTAATTCGTTTTCCAATTTTCCTATAAATACATCTAAATATGATTTTCCATTGAGTACATCTATTGATGGTTTAGTTGTTGATGCAGCAATGGTTGTTACTAACATTGCAAATATGAATATTTTCATCATGATTTGTTGTAATCCTTCTCTTGTTTATTTTCCAGATAGTTACTAATGATGTTAATAATATAATAATGTCTATCTGTCTCCCTGAAATAAATATTATTATTAATCGTAGTAGAATATATATCTGTCCATGTTTGTTTATCCTGCATTTGTACATTTTGTAGTCTGTTTGGATATATATTGCCCCACTTTCTGCATGTGTTCGTTTTAGAAAATCACTTCATTTTATAAGTATAGAGTAGATGTATTCTTTTACGGATAGTTTCCTATATCCCGAAGAAAATCACTTCATTTTATAAGTATAGAGTAGGTGTATTCTTTTACGGATAGTTTCCTATGTGCCGAAGAAAATCACTTCATTTTATAAGTATAGAGTAGGTGTATTCTTTTACGGATATAGAGTATTTTGTATTCTTTTTACGGATAGTTTCCTATGTCCCGAAGAAAATCACTTCATTTTATAAGTATAGAGTATTTTGTATTCTTTTTACGGATAGTTTCCTATGTCCCGAAGAAAATCACTTCATTTTATAAGTATAGAGTATTTTGTATTCTTTTTACGGATAGTTTCCTATGTCCCGAAGAAAATCACTTCATTTTATAAGTATAGAGTATTTTGTATTCTTTTTACGGATAGTTTCCTATGTCCCGAAGAAAATAGAAAATCTCAAATCACAAAATCACTTCATTTCCACGTCTGCGTGAATGTCAGATATCTTTGTAAATGTTTTTACGGATTGACTCTCCGTTGTTGATACATGACCCAGCGCCACATTAACACCTTCATTGATGCCCGATATATCATACGTACGGTACGTTAATACCATAAAACTTAAAAATCCAAATAAATGTGGTAAAAGCCAAACTTTGCTATTAGATGTAACAGTCATATTGCATAGCTTCTTTACGCCATCATTGTTATTATTGTTTGTCATTGAACTCATGGTGCTATATCAACTTATGTAATGTGTAATTTACTAATGATCGAGCCTATATAGATATATCGTACAAGTTGAGACTTTTATATGATGTATATTCGTACTTTATATATGTGTGAGTGTGTATTGTAAATATATTTTAAATATGTACTTCGTTATATGAAACTCCTAAAGTTATGAAACTCCTAAAAAAATCATCACTATAGGAAAGGTATTCATAAAATCACTTCATTTTATAAGTATAGAGTATTTTGTATTCTTTTTACGGATAGTTTCCTATGTCCCGAAGAAAATCACTTCATTTTATAAGTATAGATAAAATAGCAAAATTTCTAAAAATATCTAAACAAACCAAATTTCCGCAAAAAAATACAGATATGATATTATACCTTTATATTTTGAAACATTTAATAAACTGAAATCCACTGATATTGTTTGTTTTCGACAGAACATGTCGGAGTTTAGAAGGTTAAAAGCCTAATTGTCTATTTTTATATCAATATATCCGAAATGTATAAATAATTTAAAGCTTGTATAATATATGTTTATATGATATTTTTTTGTAATATAAAAACCTTTAAAAAGAGAGTATTGGAATGTCGGACCTGTTTTGGTGCCAAGTTTCACTCGAGTAAGAGATCCCAGCAGAGATCGGACAGTTTTGACTAGAGAGGATCCGACACGGTTTAGAGTTGCCGCTCGGCTACTATGACCACAGCACGCATGAAAAATCAGCTGAGGTGTGAGAGCCGCCTCGTGCATAAAAAATAAAAAAAGGGCTGTTTGCTGTTCTGAGATACTTTGATGGAATAACTTAACACTACTAACAATGGGAAAAGTGCAAATGCTACATGTAGTTTTCGATTTTATTTTTTTTTTAGATAAAAAGGGTCGGTTGTTCATAATTATAATAGCAGGTAAATACCATCGATATATATATATTTTATGTGAACTAAGATTAGAAACATTACATAAGTGATTACATAACGCAATAGCAGATCATGTTCATTCGATAAAACAATCAATCTATATATACATAGCGAGATCTATTTATTTATACACACACTTATATAACCATGAGTTACGCACCTGTATCGCAATCGAAATCCGAAGGCGTTGAATTGAACGGGGAGGTGATCAATGCTACCATTGTGAATAATAATCATGCTGTTCTGAGATACTTTGATGGAATAACTTAACACTACTAACAATGGGAAAAGTGCAAATGCTACATGTATTCGATTTTATTTTTTTTTTAGATAAAAAGGGTCGGTTCATAATTATAATAGCAGGTAAATACCATCGATATATATACATATTTTTTGTGAACTAAGATTAGAAACATTACATAAGTGATTACATAACGCAATAGCAGATCATGTTCATTCGATAAAACAATCAATCTATATATACATAGCGAGATCTATTTATTTATACACACACTTATATAACCATGAGTTACGCACCTGTATCGCAATCGAAATCCGAAGGCGTTGAATTGAACGGGGAGGTGATCAATGCTACCATTGTGAATAATAATCATAATGTAACTACATCACCTGAAGTCCTTGTTAAAAACGACGGACTTAAAAACTGGAAGTTCAGTGTCTTTGATCTCTTTGGTGACTGCGGCAAATGCTTAAAAGCATGTTGTTGCGCACCATGTTTAATGTCACAAATCGCTGCACGTGCACGTTATTATCCATGCTGCTTTGGATATCTTTCATTCATGTTGTTCACCATGGTATTGTATGGTTTATACATGGTTGGAAAACTTGCATTGACCTTTGCACAAGTACACGATATTCATTGTATGAGAGCATTAAGACTTGTTGGTAATTTACATGCTGCTGGAAGCCTTGCTGGTTTGTTACTATTGTACATGATGATCCGCATCAGAGGCCACATCAGACGTAAATACCAAATTTACGGCGACGACTGCAATGATGCACTTACAACATGTTGTTGCGCACCATGCAGTGCAGTTCAAATGGCACGTGAAGTTGAAACCGAAGCTTGCTTCATGCAATGCAACGAAGGTGAAGAATACAAAGCAGAGGATGAAGTTGTTGTTGCTATGATTGTATAATGTTGTGTACAATAAATGTTATAATTGTACAAAGAAAGAAGAAGCAGAAATGCCTTAAGAAAAAAAAAAAAAAAAAACATTTGAAGTTGTTGTTGCTATGATTGTATAATGTTGTGTACAATAAATGTTATAATTGTACAAAGAAAGAAGAAGCAGAAATGCCTTAAGAAAAAAAAAAAGAAAAAAATATTGAACAGTAAATAGTAGAGAATGGAGAATATATATATATATATATATATTCAGTAATATTTCTTAGTGAAGAAATATCAAAAATGTTTTCAAAAAAAGTAAAAAAAAAATGTGTTATTATTCGAGTTCGGTACTCCTCTTAAAAATATTTTTTTTCCTCTCGTAATTTTTTTAAAAATCCTCGTGTTGTTTTTTTGAATATGTGTATATATTTAGTGTATTGCCCCGTAACTTTTATTTCAAAAGATATGCTACCAACACCTCGCACCTCGCACACACACAGGATATATATACGCGTAATTTTGATATGTATGATTTACGTACTAAACTTCACAATTTACTTGTATGAACTGCTATATCCAATTCTCCAAAATGATCTTTATTAAACCAACCATACCATTCCGGGGCATTCATATATTTATTATATGCTTCATAATCTGTCCAATACCAATTCAATAATTGTAAGAAGGTTGGTCGATCCCATCCTAAACTTTTACCTAATCGTTCAATTTCTGAAAAACAATAAACAATAGATTCTGCTTGATGATTTTTAACGATTCTCATATATTTTTCTTGTTCAGCTTTATTAGGTAATCCCATCTCACCACTGAAAACTTTTGCTATCCATCTTGACTGTAAAGATGCTAAAGGCCAATGAGGGCCAACTGGATGACATGCAAGAACAAATGCAATATTTTCATCATCATCTTTAAATACATAATTATATAAACGTAATGGTTTTTCCTTACCATTAATATTTAATGGTTTGCTAAATTGATGATTGAAACTTCGATTATACCCAGTTGCAAAAATAAGATCATCTATTTCAATTTCACGCCCATCTTTTACCTTTACACTATGTTCATAAATTTCCTCAATATCAGGTACAACTTTTACTGCACCAAGTGAAATACGATGTAATATATGATTGCTATCTGTTACAAAAGTAAATACTTTTTTCCCATCGATTTTACGATCATATGGTCGATAACCAAACTTTTTTGGTTGATCTCCTAATTCCAAATATTTCATCCATTCCGATATTTTCATAGTAATATATCGATTAAATGTATTATAGCCAGGGACGTATTGCCGCCATGCAGGTCCATGTGGACCCATGGCTAAATCTTTACCAAATGCAAAACGTTTTGTCACACCAAATCCTCTACGAGAGGACAAATACGTTTGTTTAGCAGCAAATGATACGTCTTGGCAAATATCACTGCCAGATGCATAACCAGCACCACAAACCATCACACGACGTTTAGGAAATAAGGATGAATTACGATATTCAGATGAATGAAAGATTCGACCTTTAAATGTTTCTATCCCTTTATAATTCGGTGTAAATGGTATAGATGCTTGCCCACTGCAAATAACAATTTTATCATATATTGCAAATGATAGTTGCACATTTTCATCATCATTTGATATCTTATTATTATTTGTCTTTTTATAATATACCTTGTATTGAAAACTATTGTTGCTGTTGCTGTTATTATTATTACTTTTAATTTTATCCCATCCAAGTATTGTAGTTGAAGTCCGATAAACACCTTTTAAAAATGTATTTGCAAAACCTTGTAAATATTCAGCCATCATCCAATGAGATGGAAATTCTGGCCATTCTTCTGGCATTGGATATTCTGGGAATGCCATTAGAATCTTACAAGTATTTGCTCTTAACGATGTGTACATTTTACCATTTGGACCATCATCATACACCCAAAGCCCACCAACATTATTACTACGTTCATATGATTCAACAATAATATTCTTTTTTTCCAATAATCTTTTTGAGCAAATTAATCCACCGGCCCCACCACCTCTCTTTTCTCTCTAGAGAGCAGTTTACGGTGCTGGTGCTGTGTATACGAGGGTGTATTTTTAAACCTTTTCTCAATCCTCCTCATCTTCCAACTCGTCCAAATCAATCGTATCCTCATCATCTTCATCATCATCATCCATTTCATCCAAATTAATTTCATCCTCATCATCTTGCTCTTGGTTTTCATCATAATCATCTTCTTCCTCATCATCTTCATCAACACCTTGTGCAAAATGTTGTTTTGCTTCCGCATCCATTGCACGTCTACGTTCTAACTCTCGTTCACGTTGCAAGCGCTGTCTCTCTTCTGGAGAAAAATCATCATCGTCATCAACATCATCATCATTCTTTCCTCCTCCAGTTGAACCTTGCTGTTTTTTCTTCTTTTTCTCATCTTTACGTTTTTGTTTTCTCATATGCTCACGTTTTAAACGCGCACGCCTTTCTTTAGGAGTTTCCTCTTTGTTACTGCTACTAGTTGTAGACGAACCACGCTTTCGTTTTCTTTTATATTTTTTATTCTGATTTCTACGATAACTTTTACGCTTTTGTATTATTGGTTCACCTTTGACTAATTTCATATCTAACGTATTCACAATTTTATCACTGTTTTTCGTATCTTTTAATTGCTCCAGAAAATACGATGGTGATGGTGGTTCGCCTAACATTGATATTTGTTTCAATGCTAGTTGTCGTGTATTGCTTTTGTCCTTCTTCTTATCATCTTCAGAATCTTCATTATTATTATTATTATTATTGCTATCAGTATTCACATACTTTAAACCAACTATCAAAGCTTCACCTTTTGTTAATTCATCTTTTGGTATTTTTACCAATCGTTTCATTTTATTTTTTTTCTTACTTTTTTTTTCATTATTATCCCCATCCTCCTTGTTTTCATCTCCCACGTGTTTGCCAACTAATCGATATCGCTCATTATTCAATGTGCAAAATCGAAGCAACCTATGTTCATTCATTAAATGAGCTAAATTTCGCTTATTCACATCTGATAATGTACCATTAACGATCAACAAAACATTCCCATGTTTTCTTTTTGTACAATATTTGAACGTTTTATCATCAGTTATACGTCCATATCGAAGTTGTACAAGTTCCTTCGTCCACGCCAGTAAAGATTCTTTGACACTTGTATCAGTCAAATATCCAAAAGGAACTTGTTTTGGCTTCTTATTCCCGTTGTAAAAAACTAGCGCAAGGTGTTTCTTTGATTTTTTTGGCAAAGGCTTAATTTTAAAGCGTTCTAAAGTTGTTTTACCACTTGGCAATTTTGCATTACAATCTAATATTGCTGTATTAAACTCACGACTGTAACTAACACTTCTAGCAACTTGTTCAAATGTAGAGTGTACAGCATCGATTCCATTGTTACACAATACTAAATAGGGCTTACCGCTGAAAAAGATTTCTTTTAACTTTGCTGGATCATCAACAGATAATTTAATGTAGTTTGGTACGAACCAGGTATATACTACTAATACAAATTGAGAAAGACCAAGTCCAAAAATAAATAAAAATGCATAACCAATTTGTCGTCTTCTTTTTTCACTTTTCGATTCTTCTTTTTTCGACAGCAACGGACCTTTTTCCGACCTTCTTGATTCCCTGCGCATTTTCTTACTACTATTACTATTCATGATTATGCTTAAATATTATACTATATTGTATATATTGTATATATACGATTGTTTCCCATCGCCGACCTTCTTGATTCCCTGCGCATTTTCTTACTACTATTACTATTCATGATTATGCTTAAATATTATACTATATTGTATATATTGTATATATACGATTGTTTCCCATCGTATCCATGTTTGATCTATATATATCTATTCTATATATTCAATATTGTATTCGATCTCCGCTCTCCATCACATCATCGTGATGCTCCTCTCCTCTCGCTCTCCGCTTCCATCCCAGCTCCCATGATATTGGCAGCATATTATTGTAACACTATTCACTATGGGAAAAAATATCGTTTTCTAAATAAATAGCTGGTGATGTGATAGCTTTTTGTAGGCAGCCTTTTTTTTTATCAGTTACTATAATAGTAATACTACTATATTATTAATATAGTACTAATTATAATTAGAATAATACCTGTTGTGGCCCTGGTATTATTTTTAATATTAACTAAAAACCTGTGATGAAATAGGTAAAGAAATACCTTGTTGGTATTTATACTGTATCTGGCTATCCAGCTATAAAAAATAATATACTATTATCATAACTAACCTAAACCAGCACAGCAGCAATAATAATAATAATAATAATAATACATCTATTATTTATATTGAACTAAAATAAAAAAATCTTAATAATCTTACATACATCATATATATGCAATAAATACATTCAAAAATAGTAAACAGAGACGAAATAAAATCAAAGCAACCTCTGCATAGCTTAGTATCAAAACGGTAAAAGCAAAAAATAGTTTTTTGTGTCTGTCTTTTGTTGAATCACAAATATTAATATTATAATATATTTTTAAAATAGAAATAATAACATAAAAGAAGAATTAATAATATAAAGAACGCTTATAAATAATAATGAATACAAATCCAATATAACAACAAAAAACTGTAAATAAATAGTAAAGTATACATTGGTCCATTATTACGTGTTGCATTTAAGAATCTAAATGTTGGGTATTTTCAACTTCTTGGGTAATGCGGAAGAAGCCAAAGATGATGATAATTTAATCAATGAAAGTCCAGAAGCTGATGAGTTTGAATATTTAGCAGAACTTAGTCCAGAAGCTTTGTTAGAAGTAGAACGAGAGAGAAAAGAGAAAGAAGACAGAGAGAAAGAAGAAAGGGAGAAAAAAGAAAAAGAGGAACATGAGAAAGCTGCACAAGAGGCTGGTTCTTTCAATATTTTTGGGCCGGTTTTTTCACTCTTAACACCGGAAGAACCGGAAGCTAAAAAAAAACGTAGTTCCTTTACAGAACTAGCTAATGCAGATGAGGCAAAATTGGAAAAAATATTTAAACAAATTGATGCAGACGATTCAAAAACAATTGATATAAATGAATTTAAATCTTTTATAAAGCAGGCACAAGATGCAGAATCTTTGGCAGATCTTGGCATTAGCGATAGTACTAACGATGCAGAAAATGCGGAAAAACAAATGGCAGCATCAAAGAAAAAGTTGGAAGATGCATTGAAGAATGGTGCTGATCCAGCGACCATTGAGAAGCTGAAAGAATCTACAGTGGACGGGGAAAAGATGGCAGCATCAAAAAAAGCATTGGAAGATGCAGTAAAAAGTGGTGCTGATTCAGCGACTATTCAAAAGCTTCAACAATCTTTGGAAGCTGAAAGGAAGCTACAAAAACTTGTACATAGTAAAACCAATGGTGAGAAAGAATTCGATGCATCAAAGAAAGCTTTAGCAGCAGCAATAAATAGTGGTGCTGGGCCAAAAATCGTTGCAAAACTTAAAAAAGATATGGAAAAGGGATTAAGAAAGAAAAAAGCTAAGGCAGAAAAACTTCGAGATGCTGCAAAAACAATTGCAAAGTTTAAAACACGCTTACACTCACTTGAAGAAAATGTAAATAATAAATCATATGTTGCTCACTTAAATGACAAAATGGAAAAAAAAGTAAGGATTGAAGCGGAACATGCAATTTCAGAGGCAATAATGTATTGCGCAGATCCGTCCATCGTTGCCAAATTAAAAAAAGATTTAAAAAAATTAGAGAAACAGTCTAATGATCGAGCTATCTTAGCAAAAATTATAACAAAAAATTTAAAAGAAAAAAGTATAATCGTTATACAAAAATACATTCGATGTAAACTAAATGTTATTCAATATAAAATATTGCTACTTAAGAAAAAGCACAATGCAAGTGCAATAACTATACAAAGATTTGCACGTAGGTTTTTGTGGTTTCGATTTTTAAAAGTTCATGTACAGAATAAAAAAAAAAGCAAAAGTGCAATAGTTATACAACGACTAGTTCGGCGTTATTTTTGGATAGAATTTTTAAAGAAATTCTGGCTGAAACATGCTTTAGAAACACAAAAGCTAGAAGCGACAATTCAAATCCAAAGTTTTCGACGAATAATATTGGCAAAGCGATTATTATCGATTAAACGAAAACATTATTCAAGCGCATCTATAATTCAAGGTTTAGTCCGTCGATATTTCTGGTTTGTATTTTTCAAAAAATTTTGGCTCAACCAAGAGCTTGAAAAGAAGAAAATCAATGCAGCTATGATAATACAAGGATTTCGAAAAATAATTAAAGCAAAAGAAGCGTATATGATGCTCTTTAGAGAAAAACAAATAATCGATGCTGCTAGTATAATTCAAGGTTTTAAAAAAATAATCGATTCTAAACAAATTCTATTACAAAAAAAAACGGGAAAAATGCATGAAGCGGCCCGCGTACTCCAAAGCTTTCAGAGAATTGTTGCTGCAAAAATAGTGGTGCGAAGATTAAAGAAACGGCACGATAGCGCGTCCGTAATTCAACGGGTAGTTCGGAGATATTATTGGTTCCATTTTCTAAAGAAAATTTGGTTGCCAGTAGAGCTTGAAAGGCAGAAATTGCATGCAATTATTCGACTGCAAGCAAATTATTCCATTTTCTAAAGAAAATTTGGTTGCCAGTAGAGCTTGAAAGGCAGAAATTGCATGCAATTATTCGACTGCAAGCAAATTATCGAATGCATCAGGCATGCAATGAGTATCAGGTAATGTTAAGGGCTGTTGAAACCATTCAACGCTCATTCTATGCACATAAACGACTAAAACTTCGTAATAACGTAGCAGCTACAAAGATACAAGGTCGTTTTCGAGTAATGAAAGCGCGAAAACAATTTGTACCAATGGTTATACATTACAGAAGGACATTGGCTGCTGTATCTTGCCAAAAAATTATCAGAAGTCACTTAGCAACAAACAGATTTAAAATTTTGAAAGAGCTACATCTTATAAACTGTGCTGCATCAACAATTCAACGATGTTGGAAACAAAAGGAAGATTATAAAAAATTCAAATTGCTTTTACACTTTAGGATAACCGTTCGGGCAGCCACTCACCTTCAAGCAAACTTTCGAAGGCATCAAGTATATTGGAAGTATCAGGAAACTCTATGGGCAACAGAAAAAATTCAATGGATGTTTCGTGAATATAAATGGGCAAAAAAACGTTTGATGTCAAGTGAATATGTCTTGTTAAAATCAAAAGCAGTTTCTAGATGGCATAGCCGGACAAATATGTCGGTATTTGACACTGTACGCATGGCGGCAATTAAAATTCAAGCCAGATATCCAAAAGCAGTTTCTAGATGGCATAGCCGGACAAATATGTCGGTATTTGACACTGTACGCATGGCGGCAATTAAAATTCAAGCCAGATATCGTGGTATTTTTGGAAGAAGGTTATTTAAAAGAGTGAAGGAAGAAATGCGCATTAAAGAGGAATTGATGATCAAGGAAAAAAAGGAAAATAGTGTGGAAAATGTTTATGTGTCTAAGAAAGAACATCGAATGTATAGAAACATGTTGGCAAAGAAATACGACAATTGTGCAGTTGAAGAGCAAATTAATTATTTTCTATTTTCTGAATGTGTATTAATCATACAGTCGATGTATAGGAAGTACTTAATGCGAAGATGGTTCAATAAATATCGTTTGTATTACAGCAAACATTTAAAAGAGATTATTGCCCTTCAAGCAAATGTACGTAAATATTTTGCAAGGAAAAGATACATAAAAGATCTTGCTCAGGCTGTAAAATACATTGTTTGCATTCAGCGTAACTTTAGAATGCGTCGTTTTATCATGTCGTTGACAAAACGACGAAAGGCGAGAGTTAATTTACAACGATATGTTCGAAAATATGTTTATCAATTAAGATATCATAAAAGAAAAATGGCTGGATTCGTCATTCAACGATTATTTAAGAAAATTTTGGCGAGGTTTTGGAAAAACAAATTCGTTTGGGGGGTATCTACATTACAATACCATTTACGCTCATACTTGGTCCGATGCCGGTTTGTAAATATTAGAAAACACACGGTAAAATTGCAAGCTATTACTAGGCGGTATTTAGCTCAGAAAGCACGAGTGAAAAAGCTCCAAGCAGTGCAATTGATTCAAAACAAATTGCGTGCATTTGCAGGCAGAAACGGTTATTTAAAGCGTTTAAATCAAATTCTCAACATTCAACGCACTTATCGCAATTATGTATTGCGCAAATTAATATGTCGTATACAGCATTTTGTTAGAGTAAAATTTGTGTTTTCCAATCGGTTAGCTGACATTTTTCGGTTAGCATGTTTTCAAAAACATGCTGATAAAATTATTCTTGTGCAAAAAACATACAGGGGCAAGCGCATAAGGCGAATATTGCATCGAAATAAAATGGAAGAAATTGCTTACAAAGCATGTTATGAATGTAGAAAAAGTCAACTGTTCCAAGAAATTAAATTAGAAAGCAAGGCGGTAGCCAAAATACAAAAGTGCAAAAGGATGCATCATCTAATTACTTTGCCAATTTTATGTTTGGAAATATCAAATTATCATATTTTGAGAAACGAACACCGTAAAGAAGCAGAGGAAGGAGCGCAATTAGTCCATAAATATAAAGCAAGGTGTGCATCGAAGATACAACGCGTGATTAGAAAACACTATAGAGGTTTCTTTAGAAAACGGGAGTTGGTTCGGCTTCAATCTATTGAAATTATACAAATTGCATGGAGGAAGTATAAGATAAGATGCATAGAAAAAGAGAAGGAAAGAAAAATATTAGAAGCAATTCAGCCTAAAAAAGGCGAAGAAGATAGAATGCAAAAAATAAAATCAAAACGTTTGAATATATTAAATCACATTTTTGGTGGTAGTGGTAAAAGTAGTGACGCAAATAACAATAATAACCGTAGTATCAACAGAAATAAAGAAACACAGAAAAATAATATAATTTTAGAACAAAAAATACAAGTGGAACAAAAAGTAGACAAAGGTAAACGACATGATATATCTATGACAGAAGAAGTAGATTTTATAGAAAAAAAAGCCGAAGAAGAAAATACAAAGAGTGATACAGTATTACTAGACAATAGCAATGAAAATAGAAGCAGGACTGAAAGCATTTCTTCTGCTTCATCCGGCTCAACTGGAAATGGTTCATCAATTGGTTCCTCCGTACAATCCTATTTAAATGAATATGTAAACTCAATATGGTATAAATATGATAACAATAACAGTGGTTTTATTGGTGTTGATAATACAAAACAAATGATGATTGAAGTTACTAATAATAAAATAGAAATCAATTTACAAGATGTGAAGAAATTCATAAATCGATTTGATACAACAAGTGGGTTAAGTGGAGAATTACCAACCATTACAATACAAGAATTAATACAAGCTATTGAAAATGGCTTAAGTAATAATAATAACAATAATAGACAAAAAGGCAAAAGCAACCGATTTGAAAATATGCTTGCTACTTTTTTCAGTAGTATCGAAGAAAAATTAGAAAGTTTACGTCAAAAAAAGGTCGATGGTATTAGAAGATTCCTGGACTATATTTGGAAGAAATATGATACAGATGAAAGTGGCTTTATTGAGGCAGATGAAACAAAACAAATGTTAGAGGATGTAACTGGGCAAAATGAAACAATGAGTAAACAAGATGTTGCAACATTTTTAAAAAGTGTTACTTCCAGTGAATCAATTACGAAAAGTGAATTATATGATTTTATATGTGGTGGAATAAAAATGAGCAAACCACTTCGTCTTGAATATCGTAGACGAAGCAAAATGCATCAATTAATAGTAGAATTCTTTGATGGTATAGACAGACAAAGAATTGCATTTAAAATGAGCAAACCACTTCGTCTTGAATATCGTAGACGAAGCAAAATGCATCAATTAATAGTAGAATTCTTTGATGGTATAGACAGACAAAGAATTGCATTTGACAATGATGGAAAGCATCAAGAAATAGATGGCATGGCCAAAAAGAGTGTAGAACAAAAAACTACACACTCTGGTGAGGGTGGGGTGGCAAAAGAAAAGGAAGATGGTAATGGAAATGAAAAGCCATCACTGGAACCAGTTACCAGCAGTAAATTTCAAGTTGGTGCAATCGTAAGGGTTACCTCATTCAATTGGAATGGCATATACGTCGGTCACATTGGAAGAGTAAATGATGGTGCCGCAACATACCAAGTTTCATTCGAAGATAATACTGTTGATGAAGCTGTAGAAGAGGAAAATATATTAGAATATGTAGAAAAATGGGAAGTTGGAGATAAAGTTGTTGTTATACTAGATGAATGGGAGGACAATTTTATTGGTGAAATAACAGAATCAAACAATGCAATAGATTATAAAAAGCAAAGGTACACAATATATGTAGAAAAATGGGAAGTTGGAGATAAAGTTGTTGTTATACTAGATGAATGGGAGGACAATTTTATTGGTGAAATAACAGAATCAAACAATGCAATAGATTATAAAAAGCAAAGGTACACAATATATTTTGATACCGATGATACAATTGAACATGATGTAACATATCATTGTATAATAGCAAAAATCAGTTGAAAAAATAGCTTTGACGATGATTAATCTTTCTACAATAAAAAAAAATATACGTTCGTATTAGAAAAAGAGAGTGTTGATGCATCATAGAGAGAGTTTTAAAAGAGTAATTTAAATATTTGAGATATTACCAACCAGTTATAATATGATGAAACTTTTTATTTATGTGTCACGGTCTTCATATTATTATCACCTTTAGAATCACTGTTATTGTTCTTTAAATATTCAGGAAAGTCTGCATCATCTTGGCTACCTCCTCTAATTCTGCCTAATTTTCCGTTGGCTGATTGGCTCAAAAAAAAATATACGTTCGTATTAGAAAAAGAGAGTGTTGATGCATCATAGAGAGAGGCGAAGTTGCAGAGTTTTAAAAGAGTAATTTAAATATTTGAGATATTACCAACCAGTTATAATATGATGAAACTTTTTATTTATGTGTCACGGTCTTCATATTATTATCACCTTTAGAATCACTGTTATTGTTCTTTTTTAAATATTTGAGATATTACCAACCAGTTATAATATGATGAAACTTTTTATTTATGTGTCACGGTCTTCATATTATTATCACCTTTAGAATCACTGTTATTGTTCTTTAAATATTCAGGAAAGTCTGCGTCATCTTGGCTACCTCCTCTAATTCTGCCTAATTTTCCGTTGGCTGATTGGCTCAATTGTTTAGCTTTGTTAAAATTTTCTAATGATTTCCAATACATTCTATTTTGTAAAGACGTTAAAGCTGATAATAAAGCGTTTCTATTTGTTTCGTTCTCTACAATTCCACGTATATCCCCCTCGTCCATCGCCAATGCTTGCTTTCCATCAATGTTCTCAGCTATGATTTTTTTTATTACAAAATCTGGCATGTTATTTATTTTTGCATAGTCAACTAACTGCTTTGTATCCATTAATTTTATTTCTTCATCAGTCGGAGCTTTCATAAACTCCGTCGACCCGTTGGCAGAAGCACCGGCACCCATAATAAGGAAATTTTACAAAGGTATATATATATATACACGTATAGTGCTATAACAATTTGTATATATGTAAGAATCTCAAGATACCTTGATGACAAAGCTTCTCTTACACAGTAATCGTATAACGAATATTTTGCAATAAATAATTGGTTTAAAAACTATGATTTATGAATATACATACATACATACATACATATATATAATTTCCATTCTTTGCATTCTCTTCTCCTTCCACCAATATATTATATGTAAAATAATAATTAAAAAAAACGTGTTGTTCGATCATTTATTGTTGCCACTGTTCCAATGATGTGTTAATATTTATATTCGTGTGCTGTGCGCCTACTATAATACTTTTTTTTTTCAAACGGTTACGGTAGAATACTGGAATAGTCTAGGTAGAACTCACAATCTGCGTCATAAAAGAAACTGTGTGTTGTGTGTTATTGTATTATACCACGTATTGTATTATATATACAGGTATATGGTATATGTATACTTATGTTTGCTTATGGGGGAAAAAAATTTATATATTTTACAATCATCG
Organism: Stramenopiles sp. TOSAG23-2; assembly: GCA_900128395.1. NCBI lineage: Eukaryota > Stramenopiles sp. TOSAG23-2. The sequence continues at coordinate 20,782 of LT649521.1, forward strand.
CACATTCCATTCAAATGACACTACATCATCTCTCTTCTACTCACAAAAAAATGAAGAGAGACAAGCTGTAAAATACTTAATATGTATATACGTATCGCAGAGATATTACACGAGCAAATGTTATTTGATTTAATGCAATAGCTTCCACAGCTTTTTCGGGATTTTTATAGGTGAAATTGGTGGTGATTCAGGACGAATATATACGTATCGCAGAGATATTACACGAGCAAATGTTATTTGATTTAATGCAATAGCTTCCACAGCTTTTTCGGGATTTTTATAGGTGAAATTGGTGGTGATTCAGGACGAACTCGGCTTAAGCCATACATATAATCGTCCAAATCATATATTTGTTGATCTTCCTCTCCTCCAGAGCTATAATAACCATCTATGGAATTATAGCTACTCATCTGTTGATGTGATAAAGAATTTAAAAATTTTGATGACGATGGAGAATTAGTTATCTTTGCGTTTTCTGATTGTGCTAATATTTTCAGCATATTCATTGAATTTTTAAAATCACGATGAGATGCAAAAACAATTCTAACAGTATCGGCACTATCCCGGATAATTTTTTTAACGTTTTGATTCCAACATTTGAAGGTAGAACGAATACTTCCAGTTGCTGTAGTGAAGCTTAATCCTTTTATTGTAATTGTTCGCTTACGCCGATGCTCTTTTTCGATGGGATTCATTTTTTTTCGAATTATCGTTCTTATTTTTTTTCTTTTTTTCTTTTTCTTTTTTGTCGTCTGTTTTTGGTTATCATTTTGTTGTATTTTAATATCTGGCCCAAAAATTGATGGCGGGCGAAAAAATACAACTAGTCCCCCATGATCCTCTTTGTCAATGTTGATATTTGGTATACTCTCCGTGGAGTTTGATCTATTCATACCCTTTACTGGTGATGTTAAAAGACCCTCATTTGATTTAGCCGATTTTAAACGTTTTTTGCGTTTGCCTTTTCTTCCTCGTCGTGTTCCAGCTGTAGACGGTCGTTGTTTCCCCCCTTTGCGATTATTATTTAGATATTCGGTTATAGATTTTTGATCGCGTAATTGTAAATTTGGTGCCGATGATGGTCTCTGTAAAGTTTTACTACCTTCGCCCTCTGAAGCTTGATACACCACACGTTCTTTTGGGTCAATGTTATCCATAGAATATGATTTATT
>LT649522.1:0-21933 GCA_900128395.1 Stramenopiles sp. TOSAG23-2
GTTAGAGTACTTAAAACTATAGTATGGAGATTTTTTGTTGTTTTCTATAGTAATGGATAATTTTTCCTATCAAGTGTTTTTAATATATCGAAATAGCATTATAAAATTAGCATGGACGTAGCACGTTCAACATTTTACTCGTGAAAAATGTGTTTTTCTGCCATGTTTTCTGTTGTTCATTTCCTATCATATTTATACGTAATGTCGTCCTTTTCATATACTCAGTAGATTTGTAGTGTTTGCTATATTTGATAGGTCATATTAGGTAGTTTTTGTACTTGAGACACGACTGACTTTTATCAAAAAAATAGATTGTTTTTAATAGGACAATTTTGTACTAATTATTATACAAAAATCAAAATCCTAGATTTATTGTCGTTAAAATAAAACTACCGAAACATAACTTGTACACACATATATAAATTCATATTGATATACGGTATATATATATATATACATACATAAATAACAAATAGTAAAAGAACAATTTCATGACGCCCTTGTTTTTTGCTTGATTACAATAATAAATACATTTCCTGCCATAGAAACATTGTCGTCGTCTATTTGGTTCTTTTTTCTTTTTTTTTATTTTATTGTCATTTTTGTGTGTTTGTATTTTTGTTTACAAAACTATATATTTGTATAAATAATATACGGTATATCATCATGTCATCGAAAGGGATGGTAGTGCAAGGGGAGGATGTAATACATGTAATAGATCAACCAACAGATAATAACAACAGCAATATATATAATGATAATAACGATGTAACATTATCACCCACGTTTATACATACCAAAGCAATAGAGGAACAACGTCCAACAAGTAGTACAGGGGATAGTGATTTCGATGGACATATATCGTTCTACAGCCATAGCAGACCAATTACCAGATGCGTTGAAACCGGCAACAGTGGTTACAAAAGATAATACAACAAGTAGCAATGCACCTCCCTTACCAAATACTAAATTGAATCCACCGAAAGTACCAGCAATTAATGCAGATGAAATGATCGCATCTTTAGTCGGTGGTACAGGCACAGCTGATGATGGTAGTGCATCTGATGTTTCAGACGATAATTTGCCGGAAAATGAATTGCAACAAATATTACAAGAATCATTAAAACCATCTGGTACATCCAAAAAATCAAAAATATTTAAAGTGAAAAGAAAGACGAAGAAAAAAAAGAAGAAATCTAGAAATAATTCAAAATCATCCACACCGTCTAGTTCATCTAGAAGAAAAGCTGCTGCTGCGGAGCTTTTAAAACAAGAAAATGATAATAAACAACGCCAATTGCAGATGCAACAACAGCAAAAAGAGCAGAAACTATTGATGAGAAAGTGTAGAGAGAGCAACACATACGAGTATATATTTAATTTACGCATAATTTATCTTGTTTTAATTTACTCATGATAATTCCTACTACGAGAATACCAATGAAGGTAAATAGATAGTATCAACTACTCATAATAGCTGATGGAAAAACGTACGAGTACATCATAGGAAGGCGGAGAATAAATTGTACCAGGGTACAATTCATTATACGACTCACCAAATGCACATACGAGTATCATATGATATAATATTTTAGATTTAAAATTATGAATATTTGAGCATATATTCAAAAAATTAATTTATGCGCATTAAATTTATTCTGAATTGTACGTAACACCCATGCACATCTTAAATTTTGTTTGTTTCATTTAATGCTTTCTCTTGCAATACATCAACAATTTGTTTCAAATCTTCTTTGATTGCTATTTCAATTGGCGTGTACAATTTACCATCCGAATGTAGACATTTTTTATCAATGTCAATATTTTTATTGTTTAATAACAATTTAACAACATTTATATTATCATAAAACGTTGCAATAAAAAGGGGACATGTTGGTTTTTTCTCTTGTTTTTCATTATTTAAATTAATGTCAATATTTTCATTCTTTTTATCTAAGAATAATGCAACAATTTCATCATGGCCATTTTCGCATGCATACCAAAGCGCACTTTTTCCATGTTTATCATTAATATTTAAATCAATATCATTTATATCAATTAAGATTTCAACAATTTTCGTCCATCCTTTCTCACATGCAATCATCAAGACAGTTCTCTCACCATCATGCCACCAATAAAATTTATTTATATCTTCAAAAGATTTCTTCTTTAAATATGTTTCTACTCCATGGACATATCCATATAAACACATGAAAAAAACATCGGAACCTTCTAAGAACCACAATTTTATTTCTTTACGTAATTTTCCATCCAGTATACGACTGATGGTATTTTGATCCATATCGGTAATGAACAGTAATGCAACACCGTTCAAAACAATATCGAAATTGGTCGTCAGTATTCCACAATAAGGCGCAAGCAACAAAAACGTTAGCAAAAAGATAATAGCTGCTTCAATATATTCAATAAGTGTCATAATTTTCGCATAACCTTTTTTACTATAATAACCTAGTCCAACAGGAAGAACACGAGATAAATTTATTGCCTGATATAATTCCACATATAATCCAAATACCATCATTAAAAAAAAATTAAGTAAATTAAAACCATATTTATTCTTATTTTCTAAATTAGAAGTAATAAAAATGAACTCAATATATTTATATATAATTAAATAAGTCGCAGCAATATATGCAATACTAGATAATATCTTTGTAATCAATGCAACAGCTACTGCGATAAAATTTCTTTCTTCAATTGCTTTTGAACGAGGGTGTTTGCTGTGAAAATACCAATAAATTACTTGTCCAGCACGAATATCATATTTCATTAAATATTCATTTAAAATTTGTTTTTGCTCTTGATTGCTATTTTTTTCTTTGACTACCTTCTCTTTATCCTCAATCATCATTACATTAACCTCTTGCATTGTACTTCACTATAATACATATACATAATATGATGATGGTAATGATGATTTTGTCCTGCATACCTTTTTTTCATTTTCCTCTAAAAATTAAATCTATTAGATTAAAATCAATAATAATTGTGCAATTCTTCTTATTGCACTATTCCACACCCATCATTTTTTATAGATGATAATAAGTATTTGTTTGAACATTAATTGGTGCACAGCCTAAATATTCTTGTATAATATATAGCAATGTTGGATCGGACATTAGATCTAGAACGATTGGTATTTTTCTTGCAGCTTCCGCTTGACTTTGAATCCAATACTAGATAATATCTTTGTAATCAATGCAACAGCTACTGCGATAAAATTTCTTTCTTCAATTGCTTTTGAACGAGGGTGTTTGCTGTGAAAATACCAATAAATTACTTGTCCAGCACGAATATCATATTTCATTAAATATTCATTTAAAATTTGTTTTTGCTCTTGATTGCTATTTTTTTCTTTGACTACCTTCTCTTTATCCTCAATCATCATTACATTAACCTCTTGCATTGTACTTCACTATAATACATATACATAATATGATGATGGTAATGATGATTTTGTCCTGCATACCTTTTTTTCATTTTCCTCTAAAAATTAAATCTATTAGATTAAAATCAATAATAATTGTGCAATTCTTCTTATTGCACTATTCCACACCCATCATTTTTTATAGATGATAATAAATATTTGTTGAGTTAAGGGACTCAGCCCACTGTTTTATTCTTCCGATCAAATACCAGGTACCTGGTACCTGGTATAGCAAAAGGATGATTATATTTCACAAAGTCTTCACTTAAAAAGTCATGTTTAGCGACGACAGGAATCGGATAATAAATAAATAATAAAAAAATTCTGTGTTTTTACCCGTAGGCACGTAGCACGGTGATAGTGCTACTATTATAGCTAGGCCTTTTTTTTAACCACCACCACAGGTGTAATAGGTCTACATATCAGGTGTAATACATATCCGGACTCTGAATGAACAGCAACACACATTACAGATACTATAGATATATGAAAAAAAAATTAATTGGCTTCTTTTTTTTTTCTTTCTCTGTTTCTTAACTAACTTATTGCGTCTGAATATACTTACGACGACGACAAAAAAAGTTGAAAGAAAAATATTACACACAAATATATAAACGATCTTTTATATTTTTCTATTAAAATAATAATGCATCATAAAAGATTGCAATATCTATTGCTTTTTGTTTTTTATTCAATATGTATCTTTGTTGGTGGAATTTTTTATAATAGGTCTACCACGAATCCTAATGTGTTTCAAACACTACTTCATGTCAAAGAGGAAAAATTAAATCAATCATCATTATTAGTCGTCAAGAATAAAATTGGTAAATCAATCAGTGGATCGTCAAACCCATTGTCTATAACGGCACTCTCATGTACCAAATCCATATATAATAATATTAATAATAATAATAATGACCAACTTCTTCAAAAATATAATTACCCATCAAAAGACATTAAATATATTTATCAAAGGAAAACAGAAGCTAAATTAAAAGAATTAAAGGCAGAAACGTTGGAGAATTTTCAATGTGTACGTCTAAAGATGGACTGGGCAGTAGAAAACATTAAAGTTAATCCAAGATTTAAAACCAAAGATGTATATATAAACAATTGTTGGAAAGCGTTATATGAAGCAATCAATCATACACCGGGTAAAGGTTATGGAAAATTAGCAAATTTACAGCCAATTTATTATGAGGCTTTAAAATGGACAAATATGAGATTGAACGATGCAATTGGTGATATAATTGGATTAATGTATAAAAAATATCCAGTAAAAGAACTTGATAATTCAGGCATATTAGGTAAATTTGATATCAAGGTAGGGGAAAAAAGTGTAAACCAACTCCGAAAAAATGGATATGTTATATTAGATAAAAAATTAAGTACAACGCTGTTAAAGAAAATATATGATGGGTCATTAAAATTGAATTATGTATGCAGAGGAGCAAATTGTAAAGACAATCGTAGCAATAAAAATTTAAAACGAAAATTTAATTCTCGCATACGCGATGGTTCTGTAAATTGGATTCAAAGTCAAGCGGAAGCTGCAAGAAAAATACCAATCGTTCTAGATCTAATGTCCGATCCAACATTGCTATATATTATACAAGAATATTTAGGCTGTGCACCAATTAATGTTCAAACAAATACATGGTGGAGTGTTGCTAATGGCGGTGGTGTCAATAATAATAATTACCAACAGACTCATGCTTGGCATCAAGATTTTGCATTTATCAAATTTGTTAAAGTATTTTTATATATTAATGATGTTAAAAAAGATAATGGCGCGCATCGTTATGTAAAATCATCTTTCAAAAATATCGAACCGGTATTAAAGGATCATCGAAATTATCAAGTTTCAGACCGATTGAGAGATAAAGAAATACAAAAAAACTATCCTGGAAAGACTGTATATATGGAAGGAGGACCTGGGACAATTTTAATAGAGGATACTCGTGGATTTCATGCAGGTACGACATTAAAAAAAGGATACCGACAGCTATTTCAATGGGAATTCGCTATATCTTCTTTTCGCTATTCATTAGATTCATGGTTTCCTCAATCAATTTGCAAGTCTGAATTAAATACAAAAACCATTCGTGCAATTGAGAAATATAAGAGAATGTTTACACGTTTTAAATTTGATAATAATGTCTGTGGAATCAAGGACAATGATTTTGAACTATTGTCTACCGGTCAACAAGATACAAGTGTTACTTTGAAAGAATGTAAAACGTATGCTGCATTTATGGGTTACCAGATAAAATATAAGGGCTATTGGCATTTTGATGCACCAAAGGGATGTTTTTATTCTGTCGATGATCAGGTTTATTGGAATTCACAATGGAAATCGAGGTTTCCATGCAATGGAAAGACACGCTGCGTTGTAAGAAAGAAGAAAAATCAAAGGGAAGTAATACAGCAGTTCAAAACAAATTATTTTATAGATTCATACCAATCATGCCAAAAAAATGCCAACAGCAAGAATTCGTTATATCTGTATTTAAAACAACGGCTCTCAAAATATGTGCCAGGATTGGAAAGTGTTAAATTAACAAAAGAAAATTATTGCATGAAATATGCCCATAATTATTCCTATAATAGTCATCGAGATATAAAAAATGTAAATACTATTGGAGCAAAAGCAACCCAAGCATGGTTCAATCAATCGATTGAACTAGCAATAGAAATTTCAAAGTTTGTTCGCATATTCCCGGAGATACCATTAGATAAAAGATCTGGAAGGCCGTTTGAAGCCCCGAAAGGAGTAGACAAACGGTTGAGCTCATCGTTAACACATTTGCAACAAGTAAAGGTAAATGCTGATATTTTTTTTCAACGAAATTTTGGTCCAGCTTTGGCAAAAAGGACAAATCCGTTGTTACAAAATATGCTTGATGCTAATTTGTGTAAGAAGAATAATAATTGTCCTAGCAACGTGCTTGAATTTGGATGCAGTACTGCAGCAAATTTGAAGCATTATTGTGGCAAACATTATTGCACTCGAGCAATCTGTATAGAAGCTTCTACATATTCTCAATTTGTAAACACGATGACGCTGCCAACTACATTTGAGTTATTGGTTGGTGATTTGAATAATAAAAAGGTGTACAACAATATTCCTGCGAAATCATTTGATTTGATTTATCAGTCATGGACATTAATGTATGTATCGGGATTGAAGTTTCATATTGAGACACTTTTGCCAGCGCTTTACAAAGGATTAATGAAAGGTGGTTATTATGCTTTTGAAGGACCTGTAGGCAAAACAAATGAAAAAGGGATGATGGCCGCCACTCCAATAGGCTCTGTAAAAAAATCAACAAAACAGAATTCTATAGAAAGCACAGAATTTTTTCTTGACCATTGTAGATTACTTGTTGCAACTGGTCATTTTAAACTCCTGGAAGATACACGATATCAAAGTAAATGGTCCATAGTTACAGATATAAGTACTGTTAATTCAATTACTTTAAAACAATATGAAGATGATCCAAATGCTAGATGGGAGAAGAAGGTGAAATTGGAAAATACTAATATAAATTGGAAACAAGTAGTTAATTCAGATTGTTTAATACAAAAAATCACTGATGTAAGTGAGGTTAATTTCCGCAACGATCTGAAATCATTTGTAGTTAGGTATGTATAAAAAAAAATAAAAAAATTGTTTTACCAATTTAAACAAGTGGCCGGTTGAATTGTTGTTTTACTACTAATCTCCAGTTTAATAGTGGATAAGTAATTCGAACTTTTTTTTCCCCAATCCCTTGAGAGAAGACTTGCACATTACACTTTTATAAACCACGATTATTATTATTAATATTAATGAATTTATACTGTGTAAAGTCTAGGACCTGCATTATGCAAGCCCTAGGGTGCAAATTTTAATTTAAGATTTCATTTTTTTTGAAATATTAAATATTTTTAGCTAGATCATTTTTTGTTTTTGCTGTTTACCACTTACAATTATTTGTACAAAACCAACATTTATAGGAAATGTAGATATCAGTATTACTAGAAGTTTGATTACTAAAATCACTAGTAACTTCTTGATTACATAATGGACATCGAACACTTTGTTGCAACCATTGTCTAATACAACCTGCATGAAATTTATGTTTACATGGTAAAGTTAATACTTCTTCACCACTTTCATATTCACAAATACAAATGGAACATTGGTCTTCCTCTTGTTCCTCGGTATCTAATTTTTGAAAAATTACTTTATCAAATTGACTGAATACTTCTGCCGGTGTCCCACGTGTTCGCTGTTGCATTGCAACACCACCTTGTCCACCTTGTAACCATGGCATCCTTGCACCACGATTAAAACGTTGATTATGTACCATGCCAGCAGGACTACGACGAAATGCGGCAAAACATGCAATTAGTAATAATGTGGCGGTCGATGAAAATAATATCATAAACAATAAAATTGAATATGTATAATGTGAACCATTATCTTTACAACCTTTACTATCATTTGAAACACCGTTTTCATTACATTCCCCTAACGTAGTCACTGGTATACCTTGCATTGCTTTTGCAATTGCATCTTCCAATCCAGTTGGAGTTTTCGGACCACAATAATGTTCACCATTGATCACGATTGTTGGTGAAATAACAGCACCAGCATCTTTTGATTTTTTAAAACTATCTTCCAATGCATATGATACTTGCCTAGAACGTACACATCGATATACAGCTTCTTGAAAATCTTTATTATCAACTTTTTCTTTACAAGCTTCGCCAAGAACCGACATTTCTTCGTGTGTATCTTTTATTAAACATTGAAAGTACGGAACTGCCATTACCGTAATATCCTTACTAGCAAAAACTTGCTGTGCACATAACATATACACATCCCCTATCACATCGTTTCTACCTAATGTAGAGGAAAACCCACGTTGTGCTGTTCCATGGCCTATAAAATCAGCTTTAACAGATGCTTCTTTGCAATTTACAACACTAGGCAACATATTATTCAAAGCTGCTTGTCCATATTTACACGTTGACATCATATATATCTGTACATCTACTTTACCAATATCTGAAGTAATGCTTGTAGTGTTTTCAACGGAACGACAAGTTTGTTCACCTGTTGTTTCTCCAGTCCCACCACCAGATGCACCAGATGGTGGTGTTTCTTCTTCTTCGTTTGTTCCTAAAAAACGTCTTTTTCCAACGATGCTATCTTTTTCCTCTAATATTGATATTGGTCCCTTCAAATATTTATGTTCTTTATCGTATTTAACATTGTGAATTTTGATTTCATGAAATGTATCATATGAATTTGTTTTAATTGATAAAACAATATTATTATGTACTATAAATAAAAATGCAAGACTACAATATATTACAAATGTGGTGATTCTAGTAGTAGTAGTGACATGCATGGTTTAAAAATGATCTTTATATATCTCTGTATATAATATATATATATATATATATATTACACGCACGTATGTATCTAATAATATATCGTTTTACGCACAGATAAGCAAGTTCTTCTATATGTTATATACTATATGTTCTGCTTCCATCATTTCATCTGTTACATGTAGACGTATTATCAATGTTATTAGTTGTTTTTTAGTGTGTTTTTGATGATTAGTTTCATGTACGTTCGATATTGAATTCTCGTTGTTAATGGTATGTCCATGCTAAATTCTGGATTTAATTTATTTGGCAACATACACGCACTTGTTCTTTTTCGGAATGATATTTATCGACATGGGATTCCAAGTTTTATATTTTATTTGGAAAAAAAGTAGAAAATATCCGAAAACATACATTATTTTCATTGATTATTTTCCATAGTTAGAATAGTGGATAATATTAAAAATGTGCTTGAGCTTTTTGGAGTAGGGCTAGGAATGCCATTTTTGATATATTAAATTTGTTTTCATTTAAGTACAATTACCAGTACTCTGGTTTTTATATAGGAAATTTTTTATGTCATTCATTGTATTTTTGTCTGGTCAATGAAGGTATTGGTGAAGACGGGGATTTTTCCTGCATTGCCTGTATATCAGCAGCTGGATTTCATAAATCGTTTTGCACCGCCTTATATAGTTCACTATTTACGGCTTGGGGTGATTTTTTGATTGTGCCACTTTCAGGCTATAAACTTTGTATAATAATAGCCGAGCGTTTACGTGCTGCTATAAACATTGTATAATATAATAATAAAGAAAACCAACTTATTCCATGCCATGCCAACTTTGTCTTTCAAAAACATTCAACAAGACAATGTTTTGAAAGTTTCTTATTCGCAAAGCAGACAACGAGTTGTATATGCAAATACAAATCCTGGTGCAGCTGTCTTTAAAACTTTGACAGAGCACAATCATTTGGCACTTCAATTATATAAAATATATTAAAGACTTATAAACACAACAAAGTGAAGTGGTATATGATTCATAAACACCTGTAAAGAGAGTAAAATAAAAGCAGTTGAATCATTTCTTTTTTTTTCACAACAGTTAGTGAACAATAAAATCAGTTGAATCATTTCCATCGTTTGTATTCTTTTTTTTTCATAACATACAAGGAGGATACAGCTTAAAAAGGAATAGAAAGTTCTATCTATATATAAAACCTTGTATAGTGGAAAATAAAATCAGTTGAATTGTTTCTTTTTTTCTTTCACATCATTGTTATTGAAACTATACAAACAATGTCACATTTTTTCATGTTCACAATTAGGGTATCAATGCTATTCCTATGTTATATTTATCTGATGCTATGCCCCTGCTGCCTCCACTTCCCCCTATCAAGTAGTATACTACTCCCCTTACAAGTACAATACATCAAAATGAATGAAAAAGGGAAAAGGGCGAGGAGTTTTTGATGAAAAAAAAGAGAGGGGAAACAAGAAATAAAATATATAGAAGTGCGTGCAGTTCATTCGTGTAGAGAAACACACAATACATTGTAGATATAAAGACATTGTAGATATATAGGTATAACCAATATTATTATATATAGATATATTTATTAGCAATAACAGAGGAGGTAGATATAAAATATGAAGTCAAGTTCATATGCAATAATATGCATCGTTGCATTTATTGTACTATTGCTACATAGTCACAATGTCAATGGAAGTAGTGTAAATAATAAAGCGAATAGAATACATAATAATAACAATAATAATAAAATTGATTATAATATGTTAGAGGAAAAATTAACAATAGAAAATGAAAATATAAGGAAAGAAAACAAACGTTTAGAACAATTTTTATTAAATAGTAAATATTTAGAAGAAAGCAATAGCAATAATATTGACATTACCTCTTTACTCGAAATGGAAGAGCAAGCACCAAAACTTTTATGTGAAGAGTTTGCTAATTCTGCTATTGGTTTATGCCGTAAACAATATGTCGATTGTATTAAAAGAGCTGCAGGTGCTACGACAAAGAAATTAACTGCACGCGCCATTCGACGTGCAGCAGAGAATTCCACAGAGATAGTCGACGAACAAGATAGACTTGCACAGGTAGATGAAAATCCTGGACCGTCCTATCAAACGCCTTTACAACGTCGTGAAAATTCTGCTAAACATGCAAACATGCCAAAACCATTCATGACATTGCAACCAAATGCGATGATTCCACCATCATCGATGTTACCAGATATCAACACGATGAAAAATAAAAATGCTGATCCAGAAAAAGCAATTGTTGATTCTACTAAAAAATTAGCAAATAATGGAGATATTACATGGGATCAAAAGAAGAAAATTGATGCCGATGTGAATAAAAAAAAGTTGTAAATATCATCATATAGTTTTAAATATTATTAAACACACACACAGAGACACAGAAATAAAAAAATATATATTTTTGTTGTACCCCTCGTTTATATATAATTTTCTATCAGATATACACGTAAGTCTTTTTATCATATCTTTGGTTCTCTCTTGCATTTTAGAAAAGTATGCTAGACAATCAAAAATTGGTTTACTTCTGACGACACAAAACTTTTTTTTATGCACTTTTCATAATCGAAAATCACACACCTAATACATGTACCATTCCCCAAAACAAATATATATGCATATATTTCTTTTGAATATTGAACAATTTACTATAATATATAATAAATGCGTATTTAAATCACTTTTGATTTGAGACTTTAATTTACTCGGGAGTAAAAGAAAAAAGAAATTTATATATAATATATGAGTAAGAGAAAATTATATATATTTCATATATATATATATAAATAATAATTCTGAATTAATAATTTTATATTCAAATTATTAAATAAACAAATTAATTAAATATACATTTATTTAACAAAGAAGAAAAACAATAAAAGATACAAAAACATATATATATATATATATGTATGTATAAGACTTACTATATATAAAAGAATGGATGATAAACCCCCAAACACAGATATAACAAAGGAGGAATGGAAAAAATTAAGCGAACCATCACCTTGGCTTGACAACACTGCTGTTAAATTATCACCATTATTGCTTGGATGTGGATTATTAACGTATGGATTTAATTATGGATATAATAAACAAGTTGAAAATTTTAAGAAGGAAGAGAAAGATTTGCAACGGCGGATGGTAAAAAAGCGGAAAGGAATTGGCAGTAATTCGAAATTAGTAGAGCAAAAGAAAATGAATTTTAATAAATACGATCCTAAATTTAATGTAGAAGATCGAGCTAGGAAACTTGCATTAAAAGCACTTGGTTATTCCACGGTATTAACAGGTGCATTTTTTCTCGGTAGCATTGCCGTAGTTGGAATATATTTCAACGTTACTTCTTTGCGCCAATTTTCTGATAAAATGGTAGAGATTGGACCAGATGCAATGGGTGGACCAGTGCAAGAATCAATTGAAAAACCTTTACGGCGTTTCAGGGCATGGATGGAAAATACATTTGAAACACCAACTCATGATGAACCTCTTTCAAAAGATTCTATTTTCTATGATGAAAAAGATGAAGCAACATATGCAAAAAAAGATAATAAGAAAGAGAAATAAAATATAATAAATCACTATCTAAATAAAAATAAAAAGAAGAACTATTATCGAGGCGTGGAGGAGGGTGTGTGTGTGTGTGTGTGTGTGTAGAATTAGGAAACATACATGTACAACATATTTGTAAATAATGGAAATATTGTGCCACATGTAAAATAAAATATAAAGAAAAAATGTAAATCAAACAAAAAGAGAGAGAGTGTGAGAGCGGGGCAGGGAGGTGAGAGCAGAGAGGTGAGCCAGTGAGAGTCGAAAAATATATTACGTCGTATTTTTTGAAAAAATTTAAATAATATATATTCGTATATCGTATTCTACGAAAACGTTCAGTACAAAAGCGTTATATAAAATATAAAAAAAATCTATTCACCTTTACCTTCATCTCGAAGATATGGTTTTCATTTGTAGGTACATACCCATTTTTACAAAAATAAAATTTCATGGATAATATCATTACGAGTACGAATATGATGATGCGCGCAAATTAAGCTCGTGTTCATTGAAAAATAAAATAAAAAAGGCAATGCTTCCTTTGCACATTTTTTAAACTTTAAGAAAAACCATCCCAGCTCCTCTCCATTCACGCTTCATTATTTAAATAAAAATCGTAAATCATCAGTTGTTAATTGACTCAATGCCAATGCACTTGAATCGATTGTGCCTTCAAAAACCAATTGTTTCTTTTCTTGAAGCTCTGACATTCTTTCCTCAATCGTATCCTTTGTAATAAATCGTATAGCGGTAACCGTTTTGGTTTGTCCAATACGATGAGCACGTTGAATTGCTTGAAGTTCGACTGCAGGATTCCACCACGGTTCCAATACAAATACATGCGATGCTTCTTGTAAATTCAAACCTTCCCCACCAGCTTTCAAGGACATGATGATTATATGTATCTCCGGATCTGTTTTGAACTGATGCAACACAGCGCTACGTTGCTTTAAACTCATCGTCCCAACAAGTTTTACCACGTTGTATCCAGCATCTTTTAAACGCCACTCAACGATATCAATCATACGATTGTATTGTGAAAATATGATACCTTTATTCCCTTTTGTTTTTGCCAATGCTTTCACATGTCTTAGTACCGCTTCAACTTTTGAACTGCTTTCAAAATTATCCATAGTCAATTGTTGAACAATACTTTTACGACCAAGTAAAATGTTTTTTGAAGAGGATGCCCTTTTTCTTGTAGTTGTCGTAGTTGTACTTGTTGAACGGCTGCTGTTGCTGCCGTTATTACTACCGGAAGAGGAGGAAGAGGAAGATGGAGTTTGCACAATCACTTTCCTTATTGTCGCACGACATACTGGACAAGCGTTTTTACGCTTTCGAAAAATCTTTGTACAATCGGAACATGTATATATGTGCCCGCACGGCACCAATAAAGCATTACGTTCTTTTTCCATACATACAATACACTTTGTTGGATCCTCAGTGGTTATGGTGGAAGAATCATTTGTTTCATCAAGGCCACGAACTTCGTTCATTTGTACAGTAAGCGGTATAAAGCAAACAGGGCATGTAAGTACTTTGTCAATACCGTTTGCATTGTTCTTCTTCTTCTTCTTCTTCGTGGCTGTTCGTTTTCTTTTCTTCTTTTGCTTTGTATCGGATAATGAATTTTCATTTTCTTCCCCATCATTCTCTCCATTAAATTCTTTTGTATACTCCTCCAAGCACGATTTGTGAAACGTATGGTGACATGCGGATAAAACACAATCCCGGCTTTTCAAAATATCGAATCCACAAATACCACAAACATCACTATGGCCGGATGATTTTGATGGCAAATTTTGCTTCTCGCCTTCAAATTGTCCATGGACAACCAGGTACGGATGATCCAATGTCTGCCTCAATCGTGATAGGAGCTGGAACACATGGGCATAATTATTCAATAACGTTCCTTTGTTTACGTACGTATCGAACTTGGAGCGACTATTTTTGTAGATACACTCGTAAAAATCTCTCTCCGATGCATCCAACGTAAGCATTTCAATATTTATATTTAACGGCGGCAATTTGATATCTTCCGCTCGCTCAACCTTTGTTCTGCGCAACATGACAACATCGAGGATATCTTGCTTCAAACGCAACATGGCTTTGCGCCCATCACCGATGTAACCATAGCGTTTGATAGGATTCATGACCATTTTATTGAAAAATGAATAATGCCTCATCGGTGTACATCCACATTTAGTACATTTTTTTGATCTAGGGCCAAACTCCCAATAGAGAGAAACGCAAGGACAACCTTTTGTTTTACAAAAATAATACGAGTGCGGAGCTAGCACAAGAAATCGAATCAATGCATACAGTTCACTGACACGATTTTGCAACGGTGTACCCGTCAAACACCACCTGTACGTGGATTTTAATGCATATACGGCTTTTGCTGTGCTATTTGTTCTACCTTTGATTTTGTGCGCTTCATCTAAGATGATACGTAGCCATTTGGTTCGGTGAAGAGTTGATTTTCTTAAATTGACGCCATCCCTATCGGTAAATTCTTCATCGTCTACGTCATCATCATCGGATGACGAAGAATCATCATCATCATCCTCAGACGAAGATTCTTCGTCGCTGGAAGATTCTTCAACTTTTTTCTTTCCATTTTTTTTTCTCGGTTTGCTCTTTTTTGTATCAGGAGCTTTCTTCATCGAAGGTTTTCTTGTCCTTGACGTTGCTTTTTTCTTCGCACCCTTACCATTTTTCTTCTTCTTTGGTTTCAAACTATCCTCATTAGGATCGTAATCCTCATCATACGAGTCGTCGATGTAAGCACTTTTCTTCTTTTCTTCTTTTTTCCGTTTCGCACCTGAAAAATAAGGAGATGTCTTCGTAACTGATCGGGCAGCACGTCGCTTTCTCGGGGTTTGAGAATCGCTACTTCCTAAAGACGAAGGAGCTGGATCCAACGGCCCCGATGTCAATGAATCTTGAAGTTTTGCCAATGGTCTAGCTAACGTTGTGGTTGATGCTTGTGAAGCATTATTGTCATTCGATTTCATCGTTCTTGTATTGGTAGTCGTATTCGTCTTTCTCGTTTCGCTTGCTTTTGCACCATTCGGGCTTTCGTTTTTCTCTGTACCCGTTTTCTTCTTCTTCTTCGTTGATACATACATTGGTACCGCTTCCCTATTTGCATCTGCCATCAATTCACGGTAAATAGCTGTAGGCGTTGGCATTTTTGCTTTCCGTTTTCCTTTTTTACCTTTGGCAGGTTTTTTTTTAACTGCCTTTGCCCCATCCTCCGTTTTCTTAGTTGGTTTCTTCTTTGTAATTTTCAATGTTACTTTTGCTTTTTCCAATGCTGCTTTTTTAGTTTTAGTTCTCTCCGTTTTCTGCTGCTTCTGCGTACGCATTGAATTTGGACCACAAAAATATTGATTATGCAAAATCAATTTACGTGGCAGATATAATTTATTACAATATTCACATGAAACTTTCTGTTTATTTACTTGGCGCCTGTAATCATATTCCAAGACTGCGTAAGTAGTGAGCACAACATCATATTTCAACAGATCACGTGGTTTTATATTTTTACGATTTTGATAATATAGAAATACTTTAACAGAACCACCAGTCGTGCAGCGATAAATCTCGTCTCTCCATTGCATCATTGCAGAAGATGGACAAACAACTAATGTCGGGCCAAATTCTTCCGGTTCCACCGTTTTCAACGTTGCAAGTGCATTTTTTAAATTTGGATACAAATTTGCACCGTTTTCATCCTTCTTCGCTTCTTCACCTTTTTTCGCCTTCTTTTTCGTTTCTGTACTTTGTGTTTTACTTTTCACGTAGCTTTTGTGGCTTTGGGGTGTAAAAGCACCGTCGTCGTCGTCATCATCATCCTCCTCGTCTGGATCATAATCTTCATCGTCGTTACCACCCTTTTTTTTCTTCTTCTTTTTCGTACCTTTTTTTTTACTCCTGGGTGGAGTTGTTACTTGTGGTGTAGAAGAGGATGACTTCTTTTCGGATGCAGTATTTTGTTTCTTACGACGCGAGGACTTTGTTTTACTTTTCGTAGCCTTGCTGCTAGATCCACTGCTACCGCTGTTGCTGCCACAGCAACCACTACTGCTGCTACTACTACTTGGGCTTTTTTTGGAATTGTCTTCTTCATCGTTCTCTTTCTTCGCATTTCCTTGTTGTTCTTTATATTTTTTCAAAATTGCTTTTCGTTCTGCTCGTGTGGCCATAATTAAAGATATTGCTTGCAATGTTTTCCCCATTCCCATTTCATCTGCTAACACACCACCACGTACATGTGAATCTTCTGATTTTACCATCCAACCTACACCCTCGCTTTGATATGGCATCAATTTCATTTCGACTTTGGACGGTTGTTGGATTGATTGCATGCTTCGTTTTTTCAAAAAGTTTTTGTCATTCGGATCAATTTTTTGAATATGGCTTGGAAGACCCTTTTTTTGTAACTCTGCTAGTAAATCAATTTGATCAGAAGCTTTTAATTTTTCAATCCCCCAAATCTCATCTTTTGTAACTTCTTCACCATCCTGGCTTCTTGCACAAATTAAATGTTGCCATGCATTGATAAAGCCGTTTGTTCCACCACCCCATTTCACTGGAACACCCACGCGCACCGTATCTTTTTTGATTTTTTCAGAGCATAATCTACATGTCGCATGCGACGATTTAGCATATTCTGTAGTAAATTTATAAATATAATCATCCTCACCCGCTTTGGCCCAATCACCATCCTCATCCACTGTCATCGCCGCCATGATGGATTCTGTTGGCTGTTTCTTCTAAACACAGAAATTAAAGAACCTGTTCGTGCGTTCCTCTTTTCTTTGACATGCACTTTTTCTTTTCACGATTGGCCACACCGTCTACCTTTTTTATATATATACTGTTGTAAATTTATTTTAGCCATTTTGTTTTTGTTTGTTGTTCTAATCGAATCGCAACATCGCAACCAAGATATCAGGTTAAGGTTTTTGCGAATTGCAATGCTAATGCTGTGTCATACTAAATGGAATTTAGAGTTCATTTCCTGTCCTGTACTGTGCTACTGTGTCCCCATCCCTAACAGCCCTACTCCCAATAATAATTTTTGGTATTTCCTTCGCCAGAGAGAGATGAGGGCTACCAAAAAAAAAGTCAACATCGTAAGCCTATTTGTATGCTAATTAATGATTTCGTGCTTTTTTCCACCAAACTCCTTAAACTCCTAAAAACCTGTAGGAAGCCTATCAAATGTTGAATAATCATACTTACATGTTATCATTTCGTATACTTTTGAGAAAATGATAAAAAATCATTTTTTTTGGAATTTTATTCTAGAAAATATAAATAATTGCACAATTTAAATTTAATCTATTATTTTTATTATATTTAATAAGTCTAGACTATTATACTATTATTATTATTATTTTTACAACAATTATTCTCTTCAGCAACACACACATACCTAATCGCTAGACGTGCCGTGACAACTTTCCAACCGTATAAGAAAACCATCAAGCAGCCCAAAGAAACGCACCAACCATTATCGTCATGGACGTGCTTGATAAACCAACCGACCCGAACGAGGTGGAGCTAACGGAGGTGGATAAAAAAACACCGCCGGAAAAAAAAAAGCCAGAGCAGCTGATCATAAACGTCAAAATCACTTTTTGCACCCACGTGGGTTGGGACGGCGTGTTGGTGATGCTGTTCTCGTTGGGGATTGCCGGTCTGTTTGTCTATATTACCTATTTGTATACCAAGAAATTTCAAGCGTGGCATCGGCCCGGCGTGTGGGTATTTATGGTGTTTGCGGTGTTGTATGTAGTATTGGTGGTAAAGTGTTTGTGGACGTGGAGAAAAGTGGCGACGGCCTTTACGGAACAGCAACAGGCGGATAAAGATAAGGAGCAAGGTGAGCGTGCCCGTTCCAGGTCTGCCGCAGAACGTGCGAAACAAGCGGCTGGCAACGCCAAAAATATATATGAGAAATTGCAAGTGAATGGGCAATGGTTTTTGTGGAAGTTGTATGTTTCTGAACTGTTTGAGTCTGCGCAACAGTGTCTCAACTTAATAACCGTGTATTTATGTTCCCTTCCGGTGCCTGTTACTGCCTCTATGTGTTTTTTACTTGCGGTGGATTGTATCCATACAGCGTGGACGATGACCCACAAAAATACACCAGCACGTAGAGATAGGCAGATAAAAACAGATGCTACGGTTGATTTTTTGTGTGTGGCGATTCCATTGTGTGTGATGTGGTTTGGGTATCAAGTGCCAATATCCATACCCGAGATGCTGTCTATCACGCTGATGCCCACCTTTTTTATGCTGGCGAAATTGGATGATATTTTGGAAGAAGGGATTCATCACCGTGCTGCGCAGCAGGTGTTGAGAGAACAATCTATGCGGTCGTTCAAACAGAAACGACGCAGAGAGTCTCTGTTTCAACAGGTAGCACAGGTAGAAATGGCAAAAAAACAAGAAGATAAAGTGCCACGACCAGTGAGACTAGTTGCGGCAGGGTGTAAAGGATTGTTTGGACTTTTTTTTCTGGTGGTGGCGATAGCACATTTGGCGATGCGCCCTACTGGTTGCGACGTCACCACGTGGTCGAAGGGCTGTGTCAACAAGATACCTTTTTGCAAGAGTTTGTTTACTCCTACTTGTAATTGTGCATCTTTAAAAATAGAAAATGATTATAAACTGGTGGCGTTGCCCAATACACTGGTGGATGAGATGACTGGTTTAAGAAAAGTGTTTATACGCAATTGCAATTTGACTACCTTGCCACCGAGAATGGAGCGGTTGACGGAGATGGTGGATTTTGAGATATCATTTAATCGGTTGGAGGAGTTTATGGTGGATGTGTTGAAATGGGAGAAGCTGAATAAGTTGCATTTGATGTATAATAATATTAGTAGATACAACGAAAAGGCGTTGTGGACACATAATGAACTTGTAGGGCTTGCTATGTTTAATAATAGTATAAAAATACCTGCTACTGGAATACATATGCCCTCGTTGACTTTGCTTCATGTAGGAGATAATAATATTAAAATAAATACTCCGTTTGATAAAAAAACTTTTCCAAACCTACTTTATTTATATTTGAATGGCAATAACCTCGTACAATTTCCGGGTGAATCGCTTCAATATTTTCTGGTTAAATTAGGTGTTGCTCGTTGTAATTTGAAATCATTGCCATCGTATTTATCAAACTTCAAGAATTTAAAGTATTTGGATGCAAGAGATAACAACATTACTTACATTGATAACGAAATGAAGACTCTGATTGAAAACAATCAGATACAATCCTATTTTTCTGGAAACGCCTTTTGTAAAACAGACAAGTCATTAGATTGTTCGCCGCTCTGTTCAAAAAGTTGTTGGAGTAGAACAGCTTCAAATGATGGTTACTGTGATATTGAATGCAATACAGAAGAATGTCAATTCGATGGAGGGGATTGTAGCGATTAGTTATAAGTTGATACCATTGGTTTAACTATATAAATAAGTTAAAATAAATACGAGTATGAAGGTTGATAACATCTATTTACCTCATCGGTAATTTCTGTTACAGGAGTTATTGTCACATTTTGTGAGATAGATATTAATATTGGCTCCCAGTCACTGTATTCTTTTGAGAGTAGGAATTGTCATGAGTAGGAATAAAAAATTAAAATACGCGTACATTTATTTTAAAATATAATCATTAATATTTATATATATATATATAGTTTAGTTTTTAATATTTGCTCATTCAAATTCCTACACTCCAAAAGAACAATTGTCGAGACCAATTTATCTATCTCACTAAAAATGCCAATATTTTCTTATTTTATAAAAACATTACCGGAGGTAAATAGATTACCTCAACCTTCTGTAGATGCTGAAGAAAAATGCTCATTATAAGAAGGAGGCGAGTACGCTATCCTGCCCCCCTATACACTATTATACATATGTAATGTATATATAATTCTTATCACTTAGCATCCACTATCACGAAGTGTTAACAATCGCCTCCTGCTCACATGTGAATTCTCCACTGTATATTGCGTTCCCGTCAACACCACGTCTTTGGAATAATGTTTGTGGCGTTTGTCTTTCAATTTTACCATTTTTTTGTCACAGCTATTTTCGCACTCCAAGGACATTTGCGAATTCGTTTCATACTGGCATTCCTTGATGCATCTGCTTTTGCATTCATCATAATCAAGCAACTTACCGCAATAATTGCCAGCATCCTCATAAGCTCTTACCTTTATTTGGGCGCCAATTAAATACGGCCTTTCCTCACAATAGGGCAATTCACTTTGTAAATATCCATTTTTATCTTGTGTATTCAAATTAACCACCGCAACCCATTCTTTTTCTTTTCCCAACACATCCATTGCAACCTGCTGAATGGAAATATCTTTGGCTTCAAACAATTTTGTTGGACATGATGTATCTTGAACATCATATCGTAAAGTAGTCGATAACATATTCATATGTTTACTATTATTTAATAACGTTGGTGATATATCATTGCTTAAGTAATGTATTGCAATATTCTTGATTTCAGAACTAGATAAATCTAAATGGTTGTATCCTTTGCAAAATAACTTCTTTTTTGTCTTTAATTCGGTGGATTTCCATATTGAACCACCGCTGCATGTAGTGTTCTCACGTTTAACATTATTTTTAGACTTCGTTTTCATCACAGAGCCAATACGTTGAAATCCCCCCCCCTTCTTATCCCCATGGGATAATTTACGATCCTTTAATTGTCGTTTCAATTTTGGGTCATCCATGTTTGTTCGAAACGCAGTTTCAACTTCTTCTGTATATTCTTCTAACTTTTCATCCATAGCTTCTTTCATCTGCTCTTTATCTTTGGCCGCTTGTTTTTTAAACTTTGACCCTTCTGCTTTTAATTCAGATTCTAATTTTGTAACAACTTTCTTTAAATCTTTTACACCTGATCCTTCGATTGATTTTCCAGGCTCTCCTTTCTCCCCTTGCTTGCCATCTTTACCATTACTTCCAGCTTCACCTGATGCAGCAATAAATGAACAACGCTTTTATTCTGTATAAATATGTTTCTTGTAGAGCTATACTTTTATCTTCTACATACATAAACTACTTTTTTAATTTAAACACTATAATATATAGCACTAAAAAACGTAAAAAAAAACACTGTCGGCTCTTCTGCACCTCGCGCCCCCCATTTTTGTATCAAAGACAGAAAAATTGATGCCACTTGGCCACTTCGTTTTCTAGTACTTCTAGCAGTATATGAAAAAATCCTATATCATGGATTATAAAAAAAAAAATTTGATTTTAATTTTTATTAATTTTTAATTTTCTACAAAATTTATTGAATTTATTTTAAAGGTCGTCTCCTCCCCCCTCTCTTCATTTACGTATAATATATTTTTTTTTCTTTTTCACCCCATCATATCTCATATTACACAGTATATGATACAAAAAAACTACAAACTACTCTTATTAC
>LT649523.1:0-21914 GCA_900128395.1 Stramenopiles sp. TOSAG23-2
ATGTCCTTTTGATATCAAGGCCTGGGCAAAAGGGGCAGCGGCTATCAAGGAGGGATCCAATGAAGCGTTAAATATTTATAATTCATTTTCAACTAATATTGTCGTTATAGACAAAAATTTTGCCAAGGAAAGAATAAAGGCAATAGGTTTACCACCAGATGCGTTTGTCCAAATTTGCCTTCAACTAGCTTTTTACAGAATGCATAATTATGTGGCACCAACTTACGAGACGGGAAGCACACGACAATTTTTCCACGGTCGAACGGAGACAATTCGCAGCTGTACGAGGGAGGTCAAAGATTTTTGTGAAGCAATGGATCAGTTTACTGCTAACGAAAGGGGTAATGCTATTACAGATATTGTGTTAAAAAAATTTGAGCAGGCATTGTCTGCGCATGTTGATTTAACAGTTGACGCAATGTCTGGAAGGGGAATTGACCGTCACTTGCTTGTCCTACAGTTACTAGCCAGTGAAATCGGCCTTGAACATGACTTATTTACAAACGCATCATTTTTAAAGTCAAAATCATATAGTTTAAGCACGTCAAACATATCTTCCAGTGGTTGGAATGCTAAAGATAATGAATGGGCAGTTGGTTACTTCCCAGCAATGATTGATGGATATGGTTGTGCTTACACAATTAGTCCATCATGTATTAAGATAATGGTATCGTCATTTACTGCATCCAAAGAAACTGATATATCTAAGTTTGAAGATCAAATTGTAAAAGCAGCTAGTGGGTTATTTGAACTAGGAAAACTACTCCTGTCCAAGAATATTGGTGCCAGCACTAGTAACAACTCGGGGCAACAAGATCATAATAATAAGAAAAATCCCCTTGAAACGCAGATTACAAACTTATGGCGAAAGGTATTAAAAGTAAAGCCAAGTGAACCAGCACCTCAAAATTTTTTCGAAGCAGGCGGCGATTCCCTATCTGCAGTTGCATTGCTCCAAACATTAAAAAACTTTTCGGGGTCAACTATTTCATTAACCGCGTTTTACGGTAAACCTTCTTTGCAATTTTTATTAAGGACAGTCAGGCCAAAAAAGGGAACAAACTTGAAAATTTTTGGCAACAAAGAAACACTGGATAAATTATATGAAGGAGTAAATGATGCTCCTCTATCTCATACTGCGCGTGATATTGCGTGGGGGTGTTATACAAATGAACAAGGTAAGCAGGTTGTATATATATATGCATTTAAATACACACACTGTAAAGTTGTAAACGTATATATCCTATTTGCGTACATATAATGATGACTAACAAAGACCACATTTACTAGATGCCTCGGAATTCAAAAATACTTACAGAAATGCAATTCGCGGTGACGTATGGACTGCGGAAAATTTACATGCGTACATTGAAAGCCTTATTAAAAGATTTCCTGCTCTTCGCTCAACTGTTTGGTTTAAGGCGAGTGTACCACATGCAAAAATTTATCCAAATGATAATACTTTGGCCTATGACATTGCTCACAGGGCAGTGTTAGAAGTTGATACCACTGATGGTAAGAAAATCACACCCAGAAAAATCGTTGAATTAACAAAACAAATGATACATGTTATCGACGCAGATAAGGATACATATACTCCATTTGCGTTGTGCGTTTTACGCCCGGAAGATATACAATACGAAGGTGGTGATGAGCCACCACCAGTAAATATAGGTGAAAACTACTTTTGGCTTTACATGTGTACGCATCACGCTATTTTCGACCATACAGGTATACAACATTTCGTACGTGATCTATGCGAAAGCTCAGAAGAATTTAATTTAGGTGGAATTGCAAAGTCTATCACCCTTTCACAATTGCATGAGTTATCAAGAAATGATTCTGCAAGAGATAGTGATGAAAGTGCAAAAGAATTTTGGAGGAAAGAATACCGTGGATTTGTGGCCGATCAAACAAAGGGCATTTTTGATGGTCGCCGCATGGAAAGCGAAGGAAGCAGTGGCAAACCGGGAATTACCAAAGCGTTGTCTATTTCGTTGGATGGTTTAAAAGCGGTATGTAAACGTAATTCATCTTCGATTTTTACTGGTTTAATTGTTGCGACACAGACTGCTCTGGCTCGCCTAGGTGGAGCAGAAAGTTATACTATTCAGATCCCAGTCTCAATACGGCATGTACTAAGTAGTGTTACAAGCGATAATAAGTACGGTATTTATAGTGCTTTGAACGTTATACCATTCAAATGTTTAGCAACAGACGCATTGGACGGGTCTCTTGAACGACGTCTAATGGCAGTGAATTTGAAATGGCAAGCATACATGACGAATTTAGCTTTTTCGTCCTCTACAATTGTTGATATTTTAAGAATCAATGGTCAGATTGATGAAGCTGCTGCCTTGGTTCGATGTCGCCGTGACGTACTTTTAGTCCTAGCGCCAACTGAATCCTTAAGGCATCCATTAGTTATACCAGGAACGAATCATTTAGTTTTTCCAACTCCATCGGCTTCAATGGGGATGTCACTTGTGTCAAGCATATTCACAGGGGTAGACGGCAAAGAATATCTCAAGCTGCATGCTGAATACGATGGCAATAAGGTATCTTTGGGTTTAGCAGAGACTACTATTGAGGCTATGAAATCAATCTTAATTGCTTTTGACGCAGCAGAGAATAAGGGAGAATCGATTAATTTATATCGAAATTCGATACCTACAGATATGATTTTTACAACAACTCAACAACGTTTATCGCGGTTATCACTACAGTATACTTCAGATAAAAACTTTCTAGAAGAAGCAAACAACCTTTACCAGTATGGAGAATCTATGTACAGCCTCGTCTGTAATTCCGAAGACAGTGTTAACATTGCATTGATTGAGGCTGTGGACGGAGATAAGGCTGGTTTAGGAAAAGGAAAAGGAATAGAGACAACTTACAGAGCATTGTTGTCGAAAGTTTTTGCCTTATCTCAGAAATTGAAAGAACTGTTTCCCAGGTCTAATACTGGAGAAATGCAAGTGGTGGTGTTAGATCTTTCTGATACCATGTATCTGTATATCGCTATGCTTGCAGTGTCGCATGCGGGATTTACATTTGTTCCGGCGGACAGAAAGTGGGTAAAAAGCAATGTTGAACATGTAAGAAATACACTAAGTGATTCTATTGTTGCTGTGATTAAATTGCAAAATCAAGAGGCCAGAGATTTTGGAACAACAAATGTATTATCTATCGATCATATTGTTGATGGAATCACAAATGTAGACGACTCTGATAATACATGTGCGTATATTGTGGAACCCGATGATATTGCGTATATTTTATTTACATCTGGATCAACAGGTACTCCAAAAGCATGTAGAATTACCAATTTTAACATTGTTAGTATGATTCGATCACAGCAAATGTATGTTTACAAGCCGTGCAAAGATGACATTATTTTACACTTGTGCTCCCCTCTCTTTGATGCTTTTTTGGAAGAGACATTTTTGGCACTAGCCCAGGGTGGAACTCTCGTTCTCCCGGCTTCAGAAGAGGAACGAATAAGTGCATCTGGGATTAGGAGGCTAATATCTACGCATGATGTAACAATAATATCAACAGTACCCGCAATACTAGACCTTTTGACGCCTGATGACGTTAAAGGATTGAACTTAATTATATCTGGGGGAGATGTATTACGACAAGCTACTGTAAATATTCTTATGGGAAGCAGCGATTCTTTGCGTATCATAAATACGTATGGCCCAACAGAGACCACAATAGTAG
This sequence comes from Stramenopiles sp. TOSAG23-2, assembly GCA_900128395.1. NCBI lineage: Eukaryota > Stramenopiles sp. TOSAG23-2. The sequence goes on from LT649523.1 coordinate 3,727, forward strand.
CTACGTATGCAGAATGCATAAAAGGGGTAACGCCTTCTATAGGAAAGCCTTTTCCAGGAGTTGGTGTTGCACTTGTCAACCAGAAATATGGTCATCCTTGTAAAAATTTCGAAGTAGGAGAGATTGTAATTAGGGGGATTGGCTTAACACCAGGGTATGTATTGGCGAAGGAAAATAGTGGATTTAGAAGTTGCCAAGGAGCTCCCGCTTATTGGACCGGAGATTTGGCATGGCGAGACAGAAAGGGTGATATTTGGTTTTGTGGTCGAGCTGATCGCCAATTAAAAATTAATGGGGTACGATTTGATCTCTCAGAAATTGACCATGTTTGCATGGCTGTACCAGGCTTGCAAGAAGTTCGAACCATTGCAGTAAAAAACAAAGGTGGTAAAGATACTGCTAAGTTAGTGACATTCGTGGTGCCCGCAAGTTGCAGGCCCTTTTGTGAAAGTATGTTCGTAAAACAGTTACCTTACTTCAAACGCCCTGTTTTAGTGGTTGGGGTAAATATATTACCAAGAAATAAAACGCAAACTAAAGTAGATGTCAAAGCTTTGACTCAAATGGCCAAGAAATTAATTTCAAATATAAAGGAAAAAGATTTGGAACCACAACCCAGAAATGAAAGCGGCGCCAAGATGTTCCAAAAATTGATGACAGAACCGGTTGCATTGTTGTTAAATGCACTGAACATTGTTCTCGGGACAACATTTTCTGAATCAATTCTTGAAAAAACTTTTTTGTCTCTTGGGGGAGACTCGTTAAAAGGCGCACAATTGTCGGAGGGGTTGAAAAAATACGGATTAAAGTGTAAATTAGAGTTGTTGATGTCTCACACACCCCTTTCTGGCATTTTAGAGAATTCTTCGAGCAATAGTTCTGTTACATTTAACCTAAAAGACGAGAAATACACATCGACTGATGCATTTCAAACAGGAAAAGCATCTCCGCTACAAAGAAGTATGTGGTATCTAGAAAAGTTAGGAGACACTTCCTATGTAATATCGGAAATTTTTAATTTAGAATCAATTAATGCGCAAAACAAGTTAAGTATTGACAAAATTAAAATAGCATGGAATTGCGTTGTCGAACGTCATGTTTTATTGACAGCCACTTTTCTTGAAAAACTTGATTCGAAAACAAATCAACCTATTTTGTATTGGGATGCAGTGAGTGGCAGAGTAACAAATACCGAAAGAAATTGGTTTAATGTTGTCAAAATGAAACCAGGAACAACGGAAGATGCTATTCTCTCTAAAGTTAACTCTATAGTAAATTGTAATTTGAAAATGACTAATGATGCCTTGTTTCGGATAAATTTAATTGTATTAGAAGACGAACAGAAAAAAATAGAAGTCAGCAAAATGGTGGTTACTGTTCATCATGCCATTTTTGATGGCGCTTCGTTTGATGTGCTGTATAAAGATTTTAGCTTCTATTACGCCGCGTCTGGATCACAATCAAACTTGAATACTCTATTGCCACCTTTAAATGTACAATTTGGCAAATGGTGTCTTGAGACCCAGAGATTTGAGAATTCAAAAGAATTCAAAGATTGTCTTGATTGGTGGGACAAAAATTTAGAAGATTCGTTTTCAAATTTGGGGTTGCCATATGAAGATACAAAAGTTAACAACGCCAAAAATGTTCAGGCTCCGGCAAGAGATGTTGTTTATAAAGTTGGCTCAAAGCTATCAGAGCGATTTAAAGTCGCAGTTCAAAAGCTTGAAACAACAACATTTGGTCTTCTTTATGCTATATTTGCTTCGGTGTTACACCGCATTGGAGATGTTACTGATATAGTTATAGGTACACCTGTAAGTGTTCGTAACGACGATGGTACATATGGACTATGTGGGCCATTCATAAATACAATACCATTACGGGTCCAACTTGACAGTGAAAGGGATACTTTTTTTGATTTGGTAAAAAAGTGTCTTAGTACTACTATCCGAGGCACCCTCCACTCTGCAACGCCTTACGCAGACATTCTAAGAAAAACAATGGTGATGTCAAAAAGTGTATCATTATTTGATATACTTTTTTCCATCGATTATCAAAGTGAAAATTTAAAACTCGACCAGCAATGTCCAGAACAAATAACGGTGAATAGGACACTATATTCAAATAGATCGATGACTGTTTTTATTAATATGCACAAGGATGATATTGCTGTTAGGGTAGTCTATTCAAAATGCGTAGGTTTTGGGCTTGCAAATGCTATTGCCTCTCAAACCGGATTTCTTATTGGCGAAGTGGTAAAGAATATTGGTGGACTTCGTAATACACTTGTTGCTGAGTTGCCACTTCACGACGACGCGTCAGAGTATTGGAACTGGAGAGAGAAAGCAAATCCAGTTGTACCCCTAACACCTGCGAAAGATGCTTCCTTAATTATGATGTTCCACAATACTGTCATGAGAACGCCAAATGCATATGCAGTCTTATCAGAGGAAAAATGCTTGACTTATCAAGAAGTGTGGGATGCGGTAGAAACGGTAGCTCTCGCTATAATCAGTTCCATGAATTCAGATTTAAAAGAAGAGGATCACTTTGTTCCCGTTTTGATCAAGAAAGGCTGGAGACAAACCATCGCAATACTTGCCATTTTGAGGGCTGACTGTGTTTTTGTGGTACTTGATACAAAAAGCCCTTTGACACGCAATGCTACTGTTATGAATCATTGCGAGGCCATTGCAGTATTGACATGTAACAAGCACGAAAAAAATATTCCTGGTGGATTTAACGTTATTCTTATGGATAATTTGGACCTCCTAAAAAATACGGCAGAATTTGAAAATAAATTGAAATGGCCCCCTGCTCGCGACGGCGACAGTTTGGCATACGTTTTATATACGTCTGGATCTACTGGCGTTCCAAAGGGGTGTATGATTACCCATAGTGGAGTATTAAATACAGTAAAAGACATAAATAAAAGATTTCAAGCTACGGCAGACGATAGAACTCTCTCAATTTCAAAGCTAGGTTTTGATTTATCCATGTACGATACCTTCGGTATTTGGGAAATCGGTGGGGCCATTATTTATCCCAAAGAATTTAGTAGACTGGGATGGCTCGAAGCTGGAAAAAAATTTCAGGCAACACTTTGGAACACTGTGCCTGCCCTGATGGGTATCATGTTGGATGATCAAACTTTTGGAGCAAGTGAAACAATTAGTTGTGCTGATGTTCCGTTAAAAGCCGCAATTTTAAGTGGTGATTGGATACCTTTATCAACGCCAGATAAAATTTTCAATATATGGCCAGATATATATTTAACATCGGGCGGGGGAGCTACAGAAGCTTCTATTTGGAGTATATTGTATCCTATTCCATCAAACAAAACGTTGCGGGAAAAATGGAGGTCTGTACCATATGGAATTCCGATGTCACACCAGCACTTTTATGTGCTCGATCCAAGTTTCAAACCATGTCCAGCTTACGTTACTGGGGAACTTTATATAGCTGGCGATGGCGTAGCAAAGGGTTACTTGCGGGATGAACGAAGTGCAAAGGCATTTTTCCCACATCCAGAGACTGGGGAATGGATTTATAAGACTGGGGATAAGGGGCGTTTTGTTAGCGACGGTTATTATTTTGAATTTCTAGGGCGCATAAAAAATAATGAACAGGTAAAAATTAACGGACTAAGAATAGAGTTGGGGGCAATAGAAAATATTCTAGAAATGCATGGGTTGGTGAAAAAGGCGGCATGCATAGTAGCCGGTGCTGAAGCGTCAAAAAGGTCACTTCACGCGTATGTTACATTGAAATTAAAAAACGATGAAATAAACGAGACAACGGGCTCTGATTTTGCTCAGAGCTTGATCGATCACGTTTCCAAACACGAACAAGCTTATCTTGTGCCTCGTATAATTCACATAATAGACAGTATGCCATTATCAGGAAATGGCAAGGTTTTGAAAAACGCTTTATCAAAATGTCCAGTAGTGTATTTGCATGAACGCAAGTCAAAAAAGGGAGGGAAAATGAATGCGAAACACACGCAAATGATTTCCCTGTGGACATCAGCGATTGGAAAAGAGATTGACGAGGAAGAAGAAAATCTTCATTCTGGGATGGATTTTTTTTCTGACTTTGGTGGCACTTCGTTGCAGGCAATGTCACTTGTTACACGGTTAAAAATAGTGTACTCAGTAGAAGATATTTCGGTCATTGATCTTTTTGATTACAGTACTCTTGAAAAGTTAGTCGAGTTCCTTGAATCGAAAGGAGCAGTATTTAAGGGTGAAACTGCATTGATTCAATCCGACGAAACATTAACACCGATGTCAAACAATAGCCTATTTTTGAAATTAGGAATGTTCTCAGCTGCAGATCCATTTCAAAGTTGGTTATGGAATGAATCAAAAAGTTTAGCTATGATTGGGGGTGACGATAACCCAGCCCAGTATAATTGCGTGCGCATATTTAAGATTTCACCAAAAATAAAATTGCTTCCGATGACAGTTGCTGCAACAGCCGTTGCAAGTCGCCATGAAGTTTTACGAAGTAACTTTAAAGTATCAGATAAAAGCAATCAGTTGCAACGAGTCATAGTTTCAAGTATTGATTCTGACGAAAACATTGTTTCCTATTCGATATCAAAAACAACAAAAGCAGCACTGACATGGATCGCTAATGTTACGGGTCAACACTTCACATCACGTACTAGTCTATTTAAAGTTCTGGTAAGCGACTTCATTCAAAATGGTGAAAACGAGGGGAACACCAATTTCAGTATTGCTGCGGTTGTAACGCACCATGCCATTGTGGACGACGAAGCATTTGGCATTATTTTCAAAGATTTACAAAAAGCTTATACATCAGCGCTTGCAGACGTTGACTTTGAATCCGTATTTAATTCCCTTCCCTCCAGCGTTCTTCCTTCTACAGTGTACGACTGGCTAGATAACATCTATTTAAATGGGAAAGAAGCACAGGAACTTGATTATTGGGGTAGGAAATTGTTAAAAGCGCCAACTCACGTTGATTTACCATACGCTTACCCTGTAGAAACTGACACCGATACTTTGGGGGGAGCTGTAGACCGTAAAGCTGAATCAAGTGTACTATCATCAGTCGATGAAATTTGCGCTAAATACCAGGTTTCAAGAGCGGTTGTCTTACTAGCATCGTTTGCCATGACCATTTCGCGCCACACTGGGTGCAACGATTTATTGATTGCCTTGCCTATATCTTTAAGAAAAGGCAAATCGTTTGAAAGGTATGTTGGCAATTTAATTAACGTTGCAATTGTCAGAATGACCACTCACGATACAATGTCGGTTGGGCAATTTTTAATGTATACCAGAAAAACGTTGAGCGAAGCTATTGAGAATTCTATGGTTCCGTTCAATAAAGTTATGCAACATTTAAAAACCACGAAAATATGGCGTGGGCAAGGTCGTTCAAATAGGGACAATCCTCTTAGAATAATGTTTAGCTACGTCACATCTGATGTTGAGGCTCAAAACGAAGGTAGCAAAGGGGTAAGCAACGAGAGCTGGGGTAGGCAAGAAGAAATATTTTTACCAGCAGAGACTTCAAAGTATGATTTATCACTTTTCGCCACACTCCAAACGAACGGCAATAAGAGTCACGACGAAACGCTTCGTTGGAGCCTTGACTACCGTGCTAAGTGTTTTTCTAATTTTCAATGTAGAAGAATGCTTGATTTATACGAGTACACTGTCAATTTATTTGTATCGTTACCAAGTAACCGACTGATTGAATCTGTTGATTTGTTGGGAAATATTGGCGATAACACAGTGTGTAAAGTCAGTAATTTAATTGAAAGTTTGAGTACACAAACGGTACAAGTAACCTGTCCACTGTCATCGGAATTAAAAGCTTCAAATTGTACCAGTATTGGCGACTTAATATTCACAGCATTTAAAACTCGCTCTAATCCAAATGTGCTACGAGAAAATCGAGGATTCAAAGGAAATGGGGGTTCGGGTGATTTTGTTTTGAATACAGAAGAATTTGTGAACGCCGTTGGTCATGTTTCAACAGCACTAAGTGAAGCAGGTGTAACAAAGTCGTCTGTAGTAGCTGTTGAAATCGGAAGAAGTATGGCTCTAATCATTGTTATGTTGGCAACATGGAAATGCGGTGGTGTGTTTATGCCTATAGGAAATAAGTCAGGAAAAACATTTCGAGATCGTGCATGTTCCACTGCCGGGGTTTCTGTAATTATATCAGAAAGCACTGTTAATGAGCGTTGGGGCGCGGCGTTGAATCTACCAGGTATATATGTGCCAAAAATTTTCATAACTGTTAGGCCTACGGCAAATATTGTACAAACTATTATTAATGAAGATACTGCGTATATATTGTTTACCTCCGGTTCAACTGGGAAACCTAAGGGAATAGCAGTATCCCACAGTAATATAATAAACTATGCACTGACATCATGTGATTTGTATTGCAATGAGGGTATTAACAACAATAAAACTGTACCGCTGCTTGGAGAACCAACTTTTGATGCCACGTTTACCAGTATGATAGTTCCATTATTAGCAGACTGTACAACACATATAGTTCCACCTTCGATAAATGGTTTAGGCCTTTTCCTAGAAAATAGTTTGCTTAGTAATGAGTGGGTATTTGCAAAGTTGACTCCGGGCCAACTTCGTCATGCTATTGCTGCTGCAAAACCTTCGTCAAGTGTAATGTCTAAATTGCTAGTACTTGGAGGAGAAGCATTAAAACTAGACGATGTAACATCTTTGGGAAACCTTGAAAATGCGCAAGACATCATAATTTATAATGAATATGGACCTACTGAAGCTACTGTGGCCTGTGCGGCCTTCCGGGCATCCGTGGGTGAAATAATTGCGAAATGGGGTAATTCTATTTCTAAGACTGTTCCATTTGGACGCAGTATTGCTGGGGCTGGGTTGCTTGTTTTGGACCATAAATTCCACCGCGTTCCAGAAGGTTGTTCCGGTGAATTGTTTGTTCGCGGCCCGTGTCTTTCTCAGGGTTACATTGGGGCCATCGCGGAAAAAGATAAACATAGATTTATTACCTTGAAAGACGGGCAGCAATACTATCGCACCGGTGATTTGGTACGCTGGACTGTGTCATTGGAAGAGAACAAAGGAAACGGCGATAGTAGTAATCCCTACGAACTGACAATAAACAACAGTCAATTGGAATTTATTTCTCGGGTTCACACGGATATTAAAATTCGCGGTATGAGGGTCAACAAGGAAGCTGTTGCCGCGCTTTTAAAATCACAACCAGGTGTTGTTTCTTGTACCGTTTTTGCTCCGTCGGATATCTATTTCATTGCTGCTTGTTATCTAAAGGATGATTTTAAGACGCACCGGGAATTAGAAAGTATGGAAAAAGAGTTTAAAATTATTTGCCAATCTTCATTGCCATCGTGGATGGTACCTAGAGTGCGGGTTTTGTCGGGAACAGCGCCTTTAACTAAACATGGAAAAGTTGACGTGAAAGCTATAAAAAGTCTTTTGAAGGATAGATTGGATGACATGGAATCAGAACTAGATGATGTCGATAGCTTGAAGAAAATCCAATCCTTGCTTCTGGATCTATGGAAACGAGTGCTTAAACTAGAAAAAGTGGATTCAAGTGATGATTGGTACAGCCTAGGAGGGAACTCAATCCAGTTTGCTCAGCTCCAATTTCTGGGGAAAAAACAAGGTTTAAAATTAAGCAGCAATGATATAGATTTGGGTATGTCACTAAACGAGATGGCAATTACTCTTCACAAATTTGAAAATCGACAGAAACAACTTCCAGATATTCGATCAAGTGTCAAACGAGCCTCTAGATTAAGTATGAATAGTTTTAACTTAAACTCATTGGGTGTGGACACTCTTAATGATGAATTTCCCCTCTCGCCAATTCAGCGTTGGTTTGTCGCAAAAGATTATGCGAAAGGGGCTAATAAAAATGTATTTACCCAAGACTTCGTGATTGATTGTCACCCATCTTTTTTTGCAACAGATTCAGAAATCGAACCCTTTGCCGCAGTAAAGAAGGCATTAAATACACTAGTAATGCAACACAAAAATTTGCGGGCACGGTTTAATTTATCTAACCCTACTAATCAAAATAAGTCTGTTTGCGAAATTTTGCCATATGACGACGATGTATATACAATTAAACATGTTACTCTTGACATTACTGGAAATAAATCTGTAACCGAAACGGAAGCTCGGAAGTGTATATACCGCGAGAAAAATAAGTGGCATCAGTACATAGCTTTAGACGTAACCACTGGTCCTGTTTTTGCTGGTGTACTGTTGTCTATAAATAATTTTCATTTTTTGATCCTTGTAGCACATCACATGGTTGTTGATTGGGTATCATGGTACTTTGTGAAGGATAGTTTTTTAGAATATTTAAACTTGGTTTTAAATGACAAAGAACTTCCTTTATCCATCGAAGATGAAATTGATGAAATAGAATCAGACAATAATAATTATGCAACGTATTGCAATATTATAAATAGTGATTACATTGTGGAAAAAGCGTTAAAGAATGCATGGCATTGGAAAACAGCAATAAATGCTGGTGTAGTGAATAATAATAATATTATCTCTAGAATGAAAAATAAATGTTACAGTGGACAAGGGGTTGATTTCAAACCAGCGCGCTGCAAATTAACGCTTCCATTGCGAGAAACAAACTGGATCTACAAATATTTAGAGAGAAACACGGAAAACAAGTTGAACAGTATGATGACGATAGAAAATTTGATTATAGTGGCAATGTATATTGTCGAGATAAAGGAGAAAAATGTTAGCTCTAATTCGAACACATCCAAGTCTAGTAACAATGGTTTATACCTCATGTTAGAGCATAATGGTCGAAAAAGCAAAGTCAAAGGTATTGATACCAGTGGTGTTATTGGTTGGTTTACCACACGTTATCCGATATTTATGGGTACCGATGATGAACTAGTTAACGGCCAAGTCACATTAAAAGTAATTGAGAAAACATTGGAGATATTGAAATCATGCAAGTCAAAAACTCCGTTGGCAGAAATGGAATACAGCATTTTGGCAGATTATAGTAACGAAATGGACAGTGCAAGATCGTTAGGGGTGAGGGGGAAAGAACCTTTGGTCACTTTGAATTATTTAGGTAATGTTGATTCAGATATGAATTTGGACGTATCCACTGGTATCGATCTTGTATTTGATCGCGGAAGCCAAAAATGCATGGATTTTCTGGCATGGTCCGTTGTGGGCGGCCCTTTGACGTTTGAAGTACTTTATAGCAATAACTTTTACGACAGCGAATCGATTAAAAACTCTTTTAGCGATTTTATCAACACACTAAGTACCATGTGTCGCTTATTAGTGAATGTACCGGACAGTGTAGCCACATTTCAAGATCCATTATTCAGGGAATCAAAGGTTGAATATATTATGCCTACATCACCACTGCAACACAAGTGGTTATTGCAATCTCATTTTGACTCGGTTTATATAAAGGAGAACATAAAGTTACATCATTTACAAAACATTTATGAATTAAAGGCTGCCGATACGCCAAGTGTTGTTTTAGATAATTTGAAATCTGGATGGTACGAAGCAACAAAAATATTTCCAATACTTCGCACACATGCAGTTATACACCCAACCAATCCAGGGATGTCAATTTTACGTATTTTAAAAGCTGAATATTTTTCAATATTTTCAAAATGGACTTTATTGGTTGATGGCAACACAAGTTTGAAGGATGTTCTGAATCAACAAAGGCAGGAGCAGTTTACAATCGACAAAGGGCCTCCATGGCGGTTTACGCTTGTGAAAGATATAAAGTCAGCAAAACTTTACCTAATTATTGAAATGCACCACGCACTACTAGATGCGGCTATGCGAAGAATTATTTGGCCAACGGTACTACGTCACATGAAAGTTCCATGGGAAACCGAAAACATATTCTCTAAAAGTGTTACAGGAGACCAATCATTGGTTCATCTTACTTGTATAAATATAGAGAGGAAAACTGATAAATTGAAAGAAATCGAACGCTATGTTAATTCCGTTGAAACCACATTATTGGAAAGTAGCAACAGTTGCATTGTTAGAATGAGCAACTTCTTGCGAATGCCGGAGGGCCTAAGCAATAGAGTTCATTTTGTAGAAAAAGATGGAGCATCTCATGCATCTTTTATTGTGGAAAGTAAAGTTATTGAAAAATTAAAAGCATTTGCACGAACTTCGAAAGTATCTATGAGTGATGTTTTTCACGGTATCTATGGTGCTACACTTTTAAGACTTGGGATAACAACAGGAATGTCTGAAGGTTCACCAAGATTGAGAATTGGTGCACGTAGACGAGGATTGACTGTCGAAGAATTTGATAAAATACTTGAAACAAAATTTCGAGTTACTGGATTTTGCACTTACGTCTCATGTAGGCACAATAATTCCCTTCAAGAAAGTTCAAAAATGGCGTGGCCGTTAATATCAAATTGCCCGGTACTTGTTGGTGCAATGGAAGAGGAAACATCTTTGATTGATATATGTAAAAGTATTTGTAATCAACGCCATGCCAGGAGACAATATGAATTCAATATGCACCCAGGCATGTCCAGTATACTAGAGACACTTGGTAGGGATTCATGCGCAATGGTATACAATGAAAACGAAACTTCACTGTTAAGTGAAAGGGAAACAATAAGTATTAACAATTCAAATGGAGACAGTCCATTTTTTGAGATGAAACTGGTCGATTCGATTGAACCTGTTTCATATAGATTCTTGTTGAATATAAATCTATGTAAAGATTGTTGTGAAATTGCGGTACAATATAATAAAAACAACGACAAATGTGGAAGTGCAATGATTATAAAAGAAATTTACGAAATCTTATGCAATGATTTATAAAATGGGGATTTCGAAGGGGATTGAATTCTTTACAACTTTTTTATTTAAAAAAAATACGAGTATAAATTTGAAAGAGGATGATTATAGATTAATTACGGTAAATATATATCTTTACGTGTAATCGCAGTTCTGATGCTCCAGATACTAATCAAAAGACCACCACTGGCAAGTCATCACCTGGCATTAATATTGAATTCGCCGATTACTGACTCTGATGCGAGTCATATTCATTGCACTTTAAACTGTATATGCAAGAAGGATCATGATATACTCTACCACGGCACGATGTATCACACACCTTTGAACAATACATGGTTTTCAATTGATGCATATAATGCGTTAATTGCATCTATTTACCTCCACCAATGTTTTTATATCTTAAAAATATTGGCACACTCTGTGGATTTCAATGAACTCTATCGCAATGTTACGATTCATTGTCCATCTTTCAGTTTAGTGAGATAGATTTGTCTCAGTTATTGTATTCTTTCTGGAGAGTAGGAATTATCATGAGTAAATTAAAAAATAAGTTATGCATTAATTAAATTATATATCTTTACTACCAACCAGACTTTAATTCTCCTTTTTTATTCAAGATATACTACGTCGTATATATCACGCACCCTCTTTCTTCCCCTGAACTGTCACCAACCACCAACCTACACAAACATATGATCATGTAATGCGCATTTTTCATCAAGATGGAAGGTTGATACCATCTATTTTATATGATACCTCATCGGTAATTCCTGTAGACGTATGGGATTTATTGTCACTCATTGTGAGATAGATATTAATAACATTGATGTTTAAAATAGATATTAATATTGGTTCAGTCACTGTATTCTTTTGAGAGTAAGAATTGTCAATGATGGGTAGAAATAAAAAATTAAAATACAAAATACGCGGTACTCGTACATTATTTTTATACTTCGTATTATATATAAATTATACGACCCCTCGTATTTAAATATACGCATTTAATTAGAATTCTTCTTTTCTTTCTCTCTCTCCCTGCTACTTTCTTTATACACTTTGTTGTACGGCATGCATCGTTTTGTATCTTCCATTTTCACGAGTCATCAATTCCTTATGATTTCCACGTTCCATAATTTCGCCTTGATGCATCACAATGATTTCATTATAGTTTGCAATTGTACTTAATCGATGAGCAACTGCAATTGTTATACAAGACTTTCCTAATCGATTAAATGCTTCGACAATAATCCTTTCCCCTTTAGGATCCAATGCCGACGTTGCTTCGTCCAACAAAAGAAGTTTTGGTTTTGTTAAAAACAGACGAGCAATAGCAATCCTTTGCTGTTGCCCACCAGATAATTTACTACCCTTTTTACCTACCGCTTTCGAATCATCTATACCAATTAATGTGCCATTCGGCTTACCCGTTGGAAGCGTAAAGTCCAAGTTTACAAAATCACTTGCATTTGACATATTAATAGAATGTTTAAATTTTTCTTCCGAAACTAAACGCTTACGACCACCCCAGAAGAAGTCGCCGTCTTCAATTCCATATGTAACATTTTCGTATATCGATCTAGAAAAAATAACTGGTTTTTGCGTTACGCAGCCAACAGATTTGTAGTACTCATCTAATGGCAATGTACTAATATCCTTCCCGTTGATCATTATTTTACCACGATTCAACTCATAATTTGTCTTTGTCTTTAGCTCATATTGACGCAAAAGCAAACATAGAATTGTACTTTTCCCAGAACCAGACGCGCCAATGAGAGCGATTTTCTCTCCAGTGACAGCAGAGAAAGTAACGCCTTTTAGTACTTGTCGGGTTGATTTTGGATATGAAAAGAAGACATTTTTACATTCAATTTTAGTATCATCACTTTTTCCATTTTTTTTTTCTTCTTCATCATCAACAGCAATACTACTACGCTTAACTGCAATTGTCTTTAATTGATATTTTATTTGTTTCTTATTACATAAAACATTGTATACTCGACACGCTATTCGTTCAACTGATATAATTTTCGGCCCTGTATCAGCCATTAAAATAAAATTATTACATATAACCTGTTTTGTGTGCAATATTATGTCGAATATTTGTATACTATGTTAGCATATATTTCGCATTATAAAAATAAATAAAGATAGTAGATGAAGAGAAACATACGAACGAAGCAAATGCATATACTGTTAATTGACCAGGCTTCAATTCGCCTATACTTTCAACATACCCTGCATATGCCATTCCTACACATGCAGTTGCCATCATAACATGTATTTGCATTGAAGTACAAAATGTAGAAATTAGAGCCATCATGTTTCCAATATTTACATGTTTGCGTATAACTTCCATAGATTTTTTTTTTTCGTCTTCTTGTCGTCGAAATAAAAAGACTGTTTCCAGGAAGTCAATTATCTCGCCAGTGTATGAACCAAGTTCATCTTGCACAGCGTTATATTTTACAGTGTATGTCTGCAATAATTTAAATTGGATACGATTCCACACCAACGTAACTGAAACTAAGAATAGAAGCATTATACTAAGTCTTACATTGATCATAAAGACTAACACCAAACCGGAGATCACTTCTGTCAGTGGGGTAAATGAATTTGTTATTTCTTGTAGCCCTGGCCTTGTTACCAATTCACATTCTTCAGTAATACATCTCCGCATTTTCGCTGTGTCCGTCTCTTCTAACTCTTGTAAAGTCGAATTCAGATAAGAATTAAAAATTTTGGTCCTTAACTCGAAAGAGTACAAAACTAAACCTCTCCCGAACATCGCCTTTTCAGTAAACATGCACAATCCTTTCATAGCAATAAAACCAATATAAATAAGGGCGTTTTCAAGTTGGCCCCCTTTACCTGTAAAGTCTGTTCCTTGTACATTTCCGTTAACTAATTTCGATAAATAACTCAATGAAATTATTTGTATAACACCTTCAAGAATTGAAAATAATACACCTACAAACATATACTTGTAAAATCCAAATGAATGTTGGGGTACAACATTTCCAAAAAAAGATGGCCATTTCTCAATCTGCACCTCCATATTGCCGCTGGTTTCTGAGGATAATGTAGATTCATTAATAAGACAAAACACTTCTTCTAACGTGTTTTCATCAAATTCAAAATTTCCAACCTGCATATTAAACAAGGGCGTCCATAACCATAAAATGATTAAAAAATTCACTGTGACCAAAGCAGCAGTAATCCATGGATAAGTATTTTTTTCTTCCATCCCAACAAATGCAAATAATTTTGAAACATTAAACCCAAAACGTATCAAGTAAAACAGACGAACAAAACCTGGCACTCGCCTGCTAGTAGAGGTCGATATTTCGATAACTAAAATTGAAGATATAATGCAAGGGGCCATCAACCAATTTAGCTCACTGCATCTTTCACAACCCTGGAATTCCACAACAGTACTTGCAATGATCAAAAGCGTAAGATCAACCGTTAACAAAATAAATTTTAATATTTTATGACATGTTTTATTTTTATAATTGCAAGCAGTATTTACATCGCTACTATCATATATATTATCAAAATGTATTGTTAAATGCTTTTTAACATCAAGCGTCGATGGCAAAAAATACAAGCGTCTGCCCGTAATAACCAACCAAAATAATACAAATATCAACAGTGTTATTTGGTTGCCTGCTGAAAAATACGCCATTGAATCCAATGCGTGTTTCCTTTCAAATAGCGATGATATCCCCCCACCGGGGTTGTGAACGATATCAACTACGAGTCCTATCAAAATAGTCATCGCAAGAAATGATATCAGTGGCTTCAAAGTTTTTGTAGTAATTTTTTTGTGTGTATTCTGTTCATGCGCAATTTTGATATGTTTCATCACTGCATCTGATAAAATTGGTGTCAAACTTGAATCATAGCCAAAGTGCACGCCATCAAGGGGTGCATTTATCCTGCTACTATGACCGCTAGTTCTCCTCCTCCCGTCAATATTGTCTTCACGATCATTAGCCCCAAGAGTAGATGGGAAAACCCTTGATTCTTGCGATTCCCTGCTGAATGACGACAACAACGGTATGCTTATAGAGTCGAACCTGCTTGAACGAAAAGACATTTCACTACTATGCGTGCCTCAACAACTACGTCTACCATGACTATAGTCCTTTTTATTTCAATTAAATATTAGTCTATCTAGATCTATTAATATGTGTGTGTAGTAGTATATAGTAGTATTTAGTAATTATAAATCGACGAAAAAGTAGAGAGGATCCCCTCGACGAAAAAGCAGCCACTCGTACATAAGGAAAAATATCTGAAATCCGTCATACTTTTTTTTATATATATTAAGTATATATATTTGTACACTAATAGTTCTACCAAATAAAATAGGAATACTAGTATACAAATATACATACTTAATATATTTTTAAAAAAGTATTACGGATTCCAGAAATTTTTCCTTATGTAAGAACTGTGAGCAGCATCATCAGCATGTTTTCTTCTTCGATCGACACCAAATTATTAAATCCAAATTACTGTGGGATGACGGTAAATATGGTCATTCAATATTAATATTTATCGCTTGCAAAAGCTTCACAATTCCAAATTTACGGGAAAAACCAGATTTGAATAAATAAATCTATATATTACTTATTTTTTAATTTTATTTTGTTTTAATAATCCTGTGCTCTGCACATTTCAAGAGAATCGGTGTCGCATATAGTTTAAGTTTTGGAGAACATTATATCTGTAAAAGTAAAGCCTGGAAAGGTGATTGGTTTTTGTATTTACGTAATTGATACACATTCAACTCAACTAACAATGGGAAAAGAACCGGATGAGGAGGAAATAGTAAAGTTTAGTTGGAGCACGGCGAAACCATGCATAGGTGTAATTGTGTATTTCTTCGTTGCTAACGTTGTGTACAGTGTAATCTTGGCCTGTGCGTTAACGTTACGAGTATTGTATGCAGCAAAAAGTAGTAATTGCTTGGACAAAGGCGCGGCAAATGATACATGGATGTCAAATACTTCCTGGCCTTTCTCGATCATGCTTCTATGGGCTCCTTTTTTAGATGGGTACTCTTTATTTGGGTGGAAAAAGTACCATCGCCGTTGTTACATGTGCGTATCTATGATTGTGATATCAATTTTGTTGGTGGTATTGTCTATATTGTACAAGTCCGCTTTATCAATAGATGGAAAATGCCCGAACGGAGCATTGACATTTTCCATAGTTTTGCCTTTATATTTTGTTAGTACAGTTTTTATGATCAATCTTCAAGGTTATGGAATACTTATGTTGCAAGGACCGAATATCTTTCTTGTAGCAATTATACAAACGGCAGGGAACATTATTGGTAACTCTGCCGGTCAAGCTGGTATTATATTTTTTCGGCAATATATCGAAATCAGTGTTATTTTCCTTTTCTTAGCAGGTTGTGCATTGGTACTAGCATTTATTGCTGCAACGCAATTGGAGGAAAAAATTCCGGAGGATAAGGAATTGCAATCCCCAATAGAATCTTACAAGCAATTACTTTTAATGATATTAAATAAAAGGGTGCTTGTTCTGCTCTTGCTTATTTTCACTTTCAATTGTGGAACTGGTGGTATTATCGGCAACACAATCGCGTTGAATAATAGAGGAATATCGCCTACAAACCAAGGGTTGAACCCTTTGGTAACGTTTATACCAAGTATTTTATCGGTTTACATAAGTGGGGTTGTTGCCTCTAAATCTAAACCACTTCAAAAATTTACATATTTATTTCCATTTTATATTGTAGGGATGATGGCATATTTTTCGATGAGATTTCTTGCCCCGTATGTACAAGGGAGTAAATGTGATGTTCATGGGCATGTATGTAAGTCACGGCATGATTGGGTTGTAACAATGTATTACGTAGTCGATTGTATACAGATTTTGTTTGGGCGCCCTGCAGTAACATTGGTGTTTACCCATGCAAACCAAGTTACTCCGACCTCAATGGCAGGGACATTTTCCTCTGCTGTTCAAGCAGCTTATTCTACAGGGACAACTGCACCAGCTGCGGTGGCAAATCAACTTTTTATAGCTGCAATGAATAAAAATATCCAATGCAATGCTAATTCGGATTATTATGGTCCTGAGGTGTTTACAAATTCAACGACAGGCGAAACGACCCGTTTTTGCGGCACGTTTTCTTGCAAATCAAATATTATCAACAACACTGTACTGAGAAAAAAAGAAACCGGGTTTTGCAACCCGTTGGGCGATGGTTATAATATTGTTTCAATGATAACGCTTCTTCTTTGTGTATTGTTTTGGATTATATATACATTTTTGTGCAAAAAATTTTTGGATGTAGAGAAGGAAAAATATGATCCTAAAAACGGAAATGAATCGCTTTTGGGGGCTAAAAAAGCGTCAGATGTAGTAGAACCAAGATATTCTTCATTGGACGATGGAGATGATGACTCCGGGTCATATCATGCTATATAACTCTCACAAGCTACTTTAGGAAATATTAATACTCCTCAACCCTCAGGTTTTTTTAATTATAAATTATCTGAAAAATGGAAAAGTTGGAATGAATGTAAGGATCTTGAAACCGAAAAAGCACAACAAAAATATATTGATATTGTGAATAGTTTTATTTAATAAAAAAAAATATAGATAAAAAAGGTTATATTTTTTTTTATAAGTAATGTTTTCTACCTCCTTTTAAGACGTATTTGCCACCACGTGGGCCCTTATATACTTTTTGTGATTTCTTTTTAGATGGTGATTTCTTCTTTCTATTTCCACCTTTCTGGATCTTGAGCAAAAATTTCTAACATTTTCGTTCGGTCCATTGCATTGAAGGATTAAAAACAAATAATACATTAACGACATTGGGCCTAGATAATAATAATATTACTGATTTTATATGCTACATCTAACGGGGTATCACCAATTGTATTCACAAATCGTATCTCCATAATCTAATTGATTATCGGCATGGAAGGGACGATAATAGCAGTATATGGATTGTAAATTAATTAATATATATATTTATATACTACCAACTACAATACCCCTATCCATTTATGTTACCGATCTCTTCAATCTCAATCTAAATCATCCTCCTCGTAAATCAGACATGAAATATGAAATTCCACTTTCAAGTATAAATTATGTAAGTCATTTGATAGGCAGAATCGAAAAATGTCCAATGTCCGGCGCATATACATGATTGAAAAATGAATGAAAATCTACTAAAATGTGTTATTTAAATAAAATAATATTGAAGCAAGCTGACAACTGACGACTACGGGGAAAAGAAGAAGATTACAGAGATATTCTTCGTTGTGACATACAGTT
>LT649524.1:0-21905 GCA_900128395.1 Stramenopiles sp. TOSAG23-2
AGAAAGATCGTGAAAATATATTTAATGATCATATTGAGAAATTAATAAAGGATCGCGATGAACAGAAAGATAGTAGAAATAATAGTAATACAACTAATACGAACAACAGGTTTTCAAATCCAGTAGTAAGTGGGGATAAAAATGATGATCAAGGCGGTACAAAAGTCAATGAAGAAGTATTAGGAATGATGGAAGAGACAGATGATGAAGGACATTTATTATCAATGGGCTCAGGCGATGAAATAGATAATGGTTTGAGTGATAGTGAAAGAAGTGGAATTGATAGTGATGCACCACATTGAGAAAAGAAAAAAAGATTTGTGTCAGCGCAGACAAACACTGGTGGTGATTGATCTTATCATTAAATACACAATATATAATACACAATATATTCAAATTTATTTTTTTATTTTATTATTGTTGTATGAATATATATATTTTTTAGAAAAATATTCACATACAAACTGTTGTGTATTTTTTAGTCTTTTTTTTAAAATATAATACCACTCTCTCAACTTTTTTTTGTGTTTTTAATTTTTATTTTTCATTATTATTTAATTTTTATTTTTCATTTTTATATATAATATTTTTTTATTATAAAAATATTTTGTTTATTTGTACATTATTTTACATTATGTATACTTTATATATATGTATATATATATGGAGAGAGAGAGAGAGAGAGAGAGAAGGAAAGAATGGCTTTGATCGAAGAGACCGAATCATACGTGGTAAAGAGAATGGACGGTTACCGTATAAGTTCCAGTTCCAACCTCCAAACCAGCCAGTATTTTCTGAAACAACTACTGCTTTTTTAGCTACTGCTTTCTTTTTGGCAACTTTCTCTTCTTCTGCAGTTTCTTTTTCTTCAACTTTATCTTCTGCTTTTTTCTTGGCGACTTTATCTTCAATGACTCTTTCTTCTTCTTCAACTTCATCTTCTGCTTCTTTTTCTTGATCATCTTCTGCAGAATGGCAAACTAGCTTCTCTGGCTTAGTATGCACCATTTCTCTTACCTGCCTTACCATATAAGTTCCAGTTCCAACCTCCAAACCAGCCAGTATTTTTTGAAACAACTACTGCTTTTTCAGCTACTGCTTTCTTTTTGGCAACTTTATCTTCTTCTACAGTTTCTGTTTCTTCAACTTCATCTTCTGCTTTTTTCTTGGCGACTTTATCTTCTTTGACACTTTCTTCTTCTTCAACTTCATCTTCTGCTTCTTTTTCTTGATCATCTTCTGCAGTTTCTTCTTTTTTAACAACTCCAGCTTCTGCTTTCTCTTTTGCTTCCTTACCATCATCAAGCTCATTTATCAATAACTTGACCATGCCAGATGTTGCAGTATTGCATTTTAAGAGATGATCGATTTTTTTGTCATGCTCTTGCAAGACATCTACTACCACATCAAATTTTTCGTCAAGTTTTTTGATATGTGTGGAATTTTCTTCACCAACTTTCAGTGCCTGTGTTATTTGAACATCATGTTCTGCTAACACACTATCGACAACATTTTTTCTTTCTTCATTTTCTTTTTCTAACCTAGCTGCTACTTCTAAAAATGCTGCTTGTTGTTTTGCAGCTTCACTTGAAAAGGAAAACATCTTTATATATGAAGTTTGTCTATACTCTTGTTTTTGTTTTGTTTGGATTTGGTATTGTGTTAAAAAGTTTTACACACTATATGGTTTGTGGAAATAATTGTCTAATATTCTTCTCTGTGTATATATATGTTGTGATTATTAGTAATATAGATAATAATGAAATAATATGTTCGTCGCCCACGCCCTTTTCCCTGGCTTTCCAATTCAATGTTAGTGCTATGTACATGTTAAATAAGCTAGTGCTATGTTCATCTTAAAATAAATGACAACCATGGTCTAACGTTCATTAAGGCAAGATGTTCACTTTGCAAATTAGTGTCAAAAGTAGATTTAATCTTATTCTATGTTAAATTTATGTAAAAAGCTATACTTGATAGGTTTTAAATTTAACATTTCAAAAATATTTAAGTATAAATAAACATGCATTGGTTTTCTATATTATCTATCATGCATATTTATAACCATTTATAATGTAGACTATTATATTTTTAGGAAAACAACTAACATATAAATAGCACTATAAAAACATATTGTTATCCTTAATTTAGGACAAAAGATACATATTCAAGAGTCGTCGTCGAAAATACAGTACAGGGAGGCTCATTCACAATACATGTATAATAATAAATAAATATATAAGCTCTATAATACTCACACAAACACAAAATACTCAGTATAACATCTTGATATATACTTCTTTTTAATTAGAAATTATCAAAGTTCTACAATAACAAATTACCAAGATAATGTCCACAATTATGGAAACACCAGTAAAAAATCCCACAGGTGCAGCAGCAACTTTATCTGTAGTAAGACATACAGCTAATCATTTACTACAAAGAAATGAAGTGCTACGTTTAGAGCATGAACTAAAAGAGAAGGAAGATGTTATTAAAAAATTAAAGGATGCACTTGATAAACAAGAGAAAAATTATCAAATAATACAAACAAGTGCCAAAAGCACCATATCTAATTTGATTGGTCATATTAAAATGCTTGAGAATCTTTTGCAGAAAGCAAAAAGCACAAAATGTCGACCAAAAAAAAAAAATGAAGAGACTGTTATAAAGAAGATGATGAATAATATTAGCAAAGAGCTAATGAAACATCTTCTTTATAACAGGAATGAAAATAATGGTAATACACCAGAAATGGAAGGATTAATGAAACAAATTATAACACAGGAAAGAATTAAAAATGGAAAATGCACTTTTCAAACCTGGCATAACATTGGATATGGAATCCAATGCCTTCCCTTGAAACAGCAACAATTATTAGCATTTAATGTCGTAAAAATGTTAAAACCTGAAAAGTTTAAACTGTTGGATCCAACATGTAAGCAAAGGAACGGTAGAAAGGCATATCATGATCTATACATAAAATTTTTTGAATCAATTCCCTGTGATTGGGTAGAGAAAAAGGCATTCTTAAAGATGAATGGAGTTTGGAGACATTTTCGTGGTGTTTTAAAAAGACCCGAAAGCACAGCTGATAAAAAGAAATATGGAACAAGATTAGAAAAGTATTTAAAAGCATGGCAAGTATACTTTGATCTAATTCGACTCATCATACGTAACTTTGTACCATCATCATCATCAGATGCAGGCAGAAAAAGCCTTTATACAATTATCCAATATACAGGATTGTGTGATATTAATGAAAAGATTGAAAAATTTATCTTGTAAATCCTTTTTCACAAGTAAAACCCCTTTGTTTCACAGACCTAAAATATAAAAAAAACAAAAACATGAAAAAAATGATAAAACAAAAGAAAACAATGAAAAAAAATTGATAAAACAAAAAAAACAAAAGAAGGTTATCTAGATGTGTGAGACATAAAATATTTTAAAAAAAAAAATATTTCGCTCTCTCAAACAAACGCCTTATTCGTCACCACATCACTTTCACTTCTTTTCTTTGCCACGCTCCCTCCCATTAAATTTTTCGCACTTTTAATTTTTAAAAATGCATGGGACCATCCTTTGTTTTTACCCAAACGCATGTATTGACGAAATGTAGATTTACTTTCTATCCTTTTATTGTCAAAATGCACTGCCAAATGTGTGATTTCACGTTTCAATTCTTTCGTTTCTTCTTTGCCATTGCTGTCATCATCATCTACTAAAATTTGGAATGTCCAATTACTGCTTTCACCAACGGATGGTTTTAATCGTAAACAAAATATTGAATTCTTATTTTCAAATGTTTCCGCAACAAAATTATCATCCAATCTAATCAATTTAATAACTTTCTTCCGTTTGTTATCATCTATTACTTTTGCTAATACTAAAATATCTTTAAAGACATATAAACAATATGCACCGTCTTTCTCTACTCCTTCAATGTCCTCCATTATTTTCACACGAGCGACAGTTTGATATACATGATTGGATAATATATCAGCATCAAATCCAAATTCATATTGTACTAATGATTTATCTTTCAATATTTCGCACATATCTTTCCATCTATCAACTTGCGTGGATAAAACTTTAATTTGCTCGTATGCTTCTAACCAATTATCATAGTCATCATGGAATTTTGGCGTAAAATCAAAGATCACTTCAATTTTTGCAGCAAAATTTACAACATGTGATATTGGCAAATACAAGTATGAAAATAAATTCATTTTTGATTTTGTATTTGCATCCGCTTCATAAAATACGCGATATGCAATTTGTTTCTCTTCCCCTTTGCATAAAGTGGACATTCTATCTAATAAATTTTTGAATTTCATCGTATACGTGACATGGTGTCTAAATGCAGGTATTAAATCTAAAATTAATTCCCCTACAACTTTTGAAGCTAATTCTGCATTGTCAGATATACCTGCATCGTCTAATGAATTGATGAATCCTTTATGTATCCGTATGACATGCCTGAAATTATTCAGCCATAAATGCAAGCGATGAGACAATGATTTTGGATTTGATATATGCTCATCTTCAAGTTTTATATCACACAATGGTTTAAAGTATATTTCCCAAGCAGTTTCAATATCATTTAAAAATGCTTGTTCGAATTTTACCACTTCGTTTACCAATAACGAGCGTTTTTGCATAGAGATCGGAGTCATCTCTCCAAGAATGTTTTGATCTGTTCCACCATGAATAGTTGTAGTGGTTGCTGGTGCATCTGATCCAACTTTTATCGTCAATCCTCGCTTTCTAAATGTATGCGGTTCCTCTCCTTCCTTCTTATTTTCAACTCCAACTTTCCCAGATTCTTCGCCTTCTTCTTTGCCTTCTTCAACCTCTGCAATAACATCTTCCTTTGATATACCTTTGCTCTCCTCTTTTTCAATTTGTTTTCGTTCTTGTCTTAATCGTTTTTCTTCCTCTTCCTCTTCTATTTTCTTTTGTATCGTGATGAAATCTTCTTCAACTCGACCCATCGTCGATAAAATTGATTTTAAATTGGAAACATCCCCTTGTACTTTTTTAATATCATTTTGTACATTCACACTAACTTCTTTCAACGACGTGATTGTCCCATCGATACTTTCATCTTTGATATTGTTGTTTCGTAATGCGTGATTGAGATCCTCAATTCTTTCATTCATACTTTTCGCAAATAGCTCAAGCTCATGCTCAATCATTCTAACACTATACTCACTCGCTTCAATTCTTTCTTCTTTATCTAATTTGATTTTCGACTCTTTTAAAAGAGCAATTATATGTGCTGTTTTATCAGCTTTGCTTTGTTGTACGTTTAAATTTGGATTTCGTTTATCACGTTGTTGTTTCATCCAAGCAGAAACCCACAGCGTTGCAGTGTGTTCATCAATATATCTTTTCGCAGTGAAATACCTTTGTACATGTTCGCGAAATTTCATGCCGACTTTTCGCCTCAGTTTTCTGACTTTTTCCATACGATTGATCCAATCCGATTCTTGTTTTCCAGCGAAATCGGCAAATGTTTTAGATGGAACACCCGATGCTTCCTCCTCGACTAATTTTCCAATTGGGCCCAACATTGCCATTACTTCTAATTGTGCAATGGCTATTTTATCTGGGCGCCGCGGTGGAACAATAGCACCGAAGACACCACCAGGTCCAGTAACAACTTCTTTCGAACCACCAACGTCAGTACATACTACTGGAAGACCTGCAAGGCCAGCTTCACCAAGTGCTAATGGCAAACCTTCCGATAATGACGAATTTAAAAAGATCCATCCTTCCGTCAAAACTAGTTTTGCATTGCCAAAACCACATAAAAAAACGTTGGAACCTAAATTATTTGATGAGATTAAATCTCTACATTCCGACGTATATGCAACGTCCTTATCCAACGACCCATAAATTTTTAATCTATATTTCGTAATTTTATACACATTAACAATAATAGCAGCAGCTTGAATTGCATCTTTAACTCCTTTTAATTCATATACGTGTGACAACATGACGACTGTTGGTAGTTGTGCTTCATTATCGCGCAAGACAACAAAGCGATTTGTTTCCATCCCATTGATTACTGGAAATATCTTTCGTCTCATCATGACCTCTAAACCATTATTGCCACGCAAAGAGCCCATCCACGCTTCCCAAGACACATTTGTCTCGCAACAAGGAACAATACAATCAGCACTATTGAATACTACATGAACGCATAACCTATTCAAACCAATAAGTGCATTTCTAGCAAATAATGGGAATCCGCGAAATCCAGAGATTGCCCTTAGGCGCTCTCTCCATAATACACCGTGATCCCATACAGCAAGCGATGTACCTCGCTTTTCTTTCGCAACAACTGCTAATATCGTTTGTATGCCATGATGTGTTGCATGTGCAACAGGAATATCATAATCTGGCAAAGGACACGATAAAATTTCCAGAAAATGTATGAACAACGATAAAGCCATATTAAAATCCTCAAGTTGAGGATCTTCGCATGTCATCATCGGGTGTTGACCTTCTGCATTTGCAACCATCACGTCATGCAACACTTTCCACTGCTTCATCCACGCTTGCCTGACTAATTTATGTTCCCAAGATGTTTGCCAATCAAAATGTTGAAAATAGGTCCATAAGTTTACGAAATTTTGCGTGTACGAGGCAACTTCTACTTCTGTAAATACGCTTTTTGCGCAGCCAACAGCAAGTTTTTGTACCATTGGAACAAAATATGTTTTTATTACATCATCGGTTGTTTTATAAACTTCCATCTGCATCTTACAGACTGGTTGATCACCTCGAACAGTTTCATACGGCGAACCAAAATCGTTTCCCCAAAGTGGTACAAAGTTAATTGTTTCCACATTTTCCTCCACTTGATATGATTTTTGTACAACTTTCATATCATTACCAACTTCAGCAACCATATTCCATGCCACATTTTGAACGTGCATGACGACATCGCGTCTGCAAGATGCAACGCCACCGCCATCCATTGGCCAAGTGCCGCTATCTAATCCTAAAACTCGTAAATGGGTAAAACTTTTATCTTCATCTTCCCCGTCATCAGATGTCTTCTTCGTATTTTGTGCAATGTTAATGGATTCCCCACCACGTCCCATAATTTCTAAATCACTCAATCTCATGGCTAATCTACTTCGAACTCCAGGGAGGGGCTTAATGTAAGTAGCACTTAAGATTCCACCCATATCTTTTCTCAATGCATCGACAGCATCATCCGTTTTGCATGAATCTCGTAATTTCCAATAGTCCTTTAACGTGGGCTCATCGCGTAATAAGAATTCATCCAAAAGTTGGCAATGAATACCTGCTAATTTACCATGCTCGGTATTCCACATCTCCCACAACGACGTCCGTTTGACTCCCGTCCGTTTGTTACCAGTTTTAAAATGTATTTTTCTCGATTTCTTCAGGTAACATGTTTTCCAAGATCGATGCTGCTGTAAACGTTGCAAACTATACAACGCAATATCATCATTGTATACATTCGATGCTGATTCTTTTTGTGAGAAATTATCTTTCAATAAATTTTCATTTACACCAATTAATCCATATGGATCATCTTTCACAAATGATGGGATCTCGTGCTCAATTTCATACGTTATCTCTTTTGTTTTTCTTCGCCTGCGATATGCCGTTTGTCTCTCAGCGGCTGTATCAACTAATTTCAATTGACTCGTAGTATGTCCCAATGTTTTCTTATGTTGTTTTTTCTCATCACGGGATAAATTACGAGTTAAAGTTTTTTTCTTCGCACTCATTCCCTCCGTTGCACTTCGTTGTCGCATACTTAGACCTCTATTATGAAAACTTACCTTACTAAATTTTCGCGAGCTTCTACTCAAATCTCCAGAAAGAGTTGTACTATTAACGTTTATGGCATCCGTAAATTCTTCAGATAATTCATTCATGAAATTTTTTGATTTTCGCATCATGCTATTAAATCGGTTTTTCACGCTAGATCGTTTTGAACTCCGGTCCTTTTTCTCCGTCTCCTCTTCATCAGGAACTTCGATTCTTTCACGGGTTAATTTCACGGTTTTCGTACTCGGTTCTTTCGCATGACGGTATGTAAATTTAGTTAAAAAGATATCATTATCCCATCGAAACATAACACTTTGAACGCGGCTTGTTAAAAATCGTTCACCATCTTTAGTATGATGATGATTTACAACCAGGGTCCAATTATCCCGTTTACACTCGTATACTGATCTATATGCATAACTGCGAGCGGGGTGGTGACTCTCATCATGAAAATAACTCGCTTTGATCTCTACCATATCATTCAATTCATCTTCAATTTCTTGATTACTTTTATCAGTCATCGTTATGACAGATCTTTTAGAGGTGACTGAAAATTTATGAGCTCCCAACCCCGCAATGCCACCGCGATTTTTACTCATTTCTTCATCTTTTTTACTAGCTCGCATTTTGCTCTTTCTCATTGCTAATGCTTCTTCAGGGCTTAATTTTATTTTCAACATTTCCGATCTATGTTCTTTAAATGCAATTTTAATCCCTTCCTCAATTTTTGCTCTCCAATTCATTGATTCAACGGTAGACTTAATCATGAATTGCAATATATCACGTTTATCTCTAAGACTGTACAATGATGAAAATGGTATTCCATTATTCTTATGCCTTCCACTATGATCTTTCCAAACTAAACCTGTCAAGTCAAATTTGCTTTCAAACGCTTTTGAATCATCTCGAAATGCAACATCAGAACGATAATAAAATAATGGACCATTTGGTGGCAAGACGAAGAAACGCTTTGACCATCTGCTGTATCCATAGCGTCTTATTGTGCGACACTCGAACCACCCCATAGTTAACAATTCTTCCTGTTTTGAATTGTCTCCAGCCTTTTTCTTACCATAATGTTTGCTATCATGGCCAACTTTAAACATTCCATGTCTCCTTTTGAATATATTTGCTTTTATAATTCTACCTTCCTTATCATAGAATTCCTTCTCGATCAGCAGACCCTGGTTATCAACAATTTCTACACCAGATGGACATATTTCATATTCATGCGAATATTCAAAAAATTTCTCTTGCTCTACCTTTCCTTTTTTATAGATAATTTGTTTTTCTAGTCGTCCGAATGGCAACTTCGATCCCCCATCATTTCTTTCTGCATAAAACGTTTCTGACATTAATGCGGCCTTTGTTTTTTTAACTATCTCCTCTCCTTTAGGTAAATATGCGCTACCAAATTTTTGATTGCCGGATATTATTTTATTACGCAATTGCTCGTATTGCCTAACAACCGTATTTCCTGTTCTAGTTTTATCAAAGTATCCAACACGACATAGTCGTACACTTTCATCCAATACGCAAAATAATTTATGACTTTCACCAAAAAATATCGTTCGATCCAACCCATCCCAACTAGCATGCAATGTTTGTACTTGTTCCTTTAAATTCCAGATTATTTTCCAAAACACCTTTTGTTTTAATGAGGATGCAAGTTTGAAAACATTAATTAAATACGTGTTGAGGATATTCTTAAAAAGCCAGTTTAACTTCGTCTGTTTTAAGAGATAGCTAGCTTCCCGAGGAAAATCATTATCACCGCGATGGGACAAAACAAGCATTTCAAACATGACGAAAAAATGCCACATTATGCTAGATTCAGCCTTCATACTTAAACGATGATCAATTTCAAGAAACTCTTCAAAGTTATCAAAAGCTTCGATATCACCGCTAGTACTAAATTTAGACTCCGCATCTGGCCGTAATGGATTGTAGCCCCACTTTTCTGAACCGGCATTTTCTGTAATAGATGCCATACGGCGTTTTAAAAGCATCCTTGCAGCTGTTCCAATGCGTCGTGTCATCGTAATAGTACCTAGTGCGCGTATCACAACACGCCGCATGATCCTTTTTGACAATAAATTACTTTTGTCAAAAGTTAATAGCTCCTCCGAGCCAAGTTCTTTTGCAACAATAAATTTCATTCCTTCCGGTGAATCCACATCCGTCAAATAATCAATTGCAGAGAAAATAGCACCTTGAAACACTTTTGTACCCATGTTTTTTTGCAACGTTTTAAAAAGTGTTGCAAGCCCTTCGTCATCGTAACATGTATCAATTCCATATATAATGGCTAAAATTAAATGTCGGACTGGGTGAGACATAGTTTGCCAATCATTGTCAAAATCCATACCAAGTCCAGATGCTTTAAATACCCTAAATTCGGTATCTTCATCTAGAATATACAACATGCTTGGCGGCATTAATCGCAACTGGCATAGTATTCTCATCGGTAAAAGACTTTCCGCATCCATTTCTTCATTATTTTCATTACCATCGGGTGACAATTTTGGATTGGAGTGACTGTCATGAACTGCAAGCTCGGCTAAACATGCTAAACTGTGCGAAGTTCCCATGATGCTCTCTGCTACTTCATGTACAAACGATTCTGCAAGTGCTTTTGCTAAAAAAATATTGTTTTTGTTGGAAGATGGTCGATTTGCAGATTTTTTGTAAGTTTCCCACGGGACGCCAATATATATAAATAGTATATTATCTGTTAATGTGTTTTCAGGGCTATCTGTATACGATGATATTGCAGAATAGCCTTCGCCATGAGCTCGATCAACAACCATTTCATTATCAGGAACAATTAAAATACTTGTGCTTTTTATATACTGTTCAATATCATCATTAGCAACAATGCTCCTTGATGAACCAACGCTATCTTTGTTCATTTTTACCCAAGAGGACATTTCTTTTTCAATATCAGCTTCATTATTTGATAAAAATGCTTCAGCAACTTTAAGTATTTTCTTTACATAATTTTCTCCATTGGCATCGTTTATAAATGATCGCAATGTACCTTCAATAGACAGATTGTTCTTGTTTATTTTCTCAGCAGCGTCTTCAACAAATGTTATGCTATCATGTATGACTTTTAATACGTACTTTCCAAGATTAGTATCTTGAGTAATAAGTACCTTCTTCTGCAACTTAGCCAATTTTGTTGACATTTTTCTTTGCTCCGACGGCAACTTGCATTTCTTTGCTCCAATCCAACTTTGTCCTGAAGTTTGCATAGTTGGGCTCAGCAACTTGTGGTCGGCGCCATATGCAGCTATAGATGATAGATGATTTATTTGTATGCTATAAATTGAATAAATTCCATAGGTCCATCCACCAATTACAGTTGCAGCAACTGCTGAACCAGACGCTCCTGTAAGTCTTAGGAAAATAATTCCGCCTAAAAGACCAGCAATGATACCATAGACAAGGCCCACTAGCCTGGCTCCAGTCCAATTGGATGCGGACGTACTCATGAAGAGTTTATTAAATAATGCAAATATTAAACCTACATATCCAAAACATCCAATGGTAAAAATTACAATAGGATGTTGCGCTCCAAATTCGCCTTTATATGCAGTTTGAGAATGCCAAATGCATAGCCCAAGAGTAAAGAAATAACAAATGATAGCTAAAAACGACAAATTTCTAACTTCTGAAAAGTAAATTTTTTTCTTGTGTTCAAAGCGCTCTTGTATAAGGTTACCAATACTGCCATCGGATGCTGCTTCCGCTTTGTTATATGTGCGTCCTTTGAATGTTGTGTTAAAAGATGTAATCTTAGGAACAACAAGTTCTAAATATGCACTGGTTAACATCAAGAATACAGTTGCCCAAAGCATCCCTTGTGTATAACCGCTTGTTGGGTCGCCAACAAATAAAAATGCCCCACGACCAGAAAATAAGAAAGCAAAGCGATCTAAAAAGATAAAGATAAAATAACACATTCCGTACAACATTTCAGGCCCTTCAAAATCGAACAAAATACCACCTCGTATACCAATATCCGTCATTTGCTTCACAGTAACTGCACCAATTGCTTCTTTCAAAGTGCTATCCCAGTCACTCGAAAATGGTTGTGTATTTGCTTCCTTGCTGGATTGCAAGCAATACCATTTCATCAATAAATGTTCTTTAGCAAATAATTTTGCCCGTTGTGCAACCGCACGTGATTGGACAGGGTCAAGATAATCCACGCATGGATTAATTGGAAACCATTTTGGTAGCTTTAGGACAAATTGACTCCTTCGCTTTATTGCTTTTTCAACTTGCAAACAAAAATATTGTCGCAAGTCATGCTTTCGCTTTGCTTCTAGTTTTTTTGCTGCAGATGGATCAACTGCATCATTATTAGTAGCAGCATTTCCAGGTTGCAATTCTGGGCGTTCACGGCAAAACGTAGCTGCCCACTCATCTAGCTGTTTTTGACTTGGTACACTAAGATTATTAAAAGATTGAGATCTCGCATAACATATACGTCGAAAGAAAATTATCATCATGACGTCGACTAAAAATATAAACCCAATATATGTTGGTGCTATCCACTCCGTACCAAATCTATTATCCCCTTTTGATCCTTGAATTAACAAACTTGGAATTGCCAAAACAGCTGATGCGAAGAGTAAGACCCTTCCCCCACTTGACATCCATACGGGGTGGATACGAATGGTAGTCAATGCAGCAAGCATTAATAAATATGTTCCAAAGCCAAATGAATAACCAAAAAAATAAAGTGCATATATAAAATTTTGCATGTACAAACCACAGACAATGGAACACATGGTAGCGCCTAGCAGCATCATTATACAGCCCATCATCACTCGCTCTGTCACTGTTACAATAGCAACATCAAATGAATATTGAAACATATAGTACGATCCCACACGCCCAATTGAAGCATTTACTGCACCACAAATAACAAATGCCAACAACATTGCAACACTCGCAATTGATTTTTCATCATCTGACATTGCCATTGATGCAAAAAGGCCATCCCCTGTTGTTAAAACCAAACAAATTTCCAATAATGTACTAATGGAGAAAAACATACCAGATGCATATTTAGAATATTTCGATTCTTCATCTTTAATCTCTTTCTTCTTTGGTTTAAATATGAAAGATGGTGGTTCTTCCTGAACCATTTGAGACCGGATGTATTCATACAACAGCTTCCCCGTCTCTCTACGCGACATGTCAAATGCACAATTAATAACATCTTCATCCAACCCAATCATCTCGATCAAAACGACAATGATATCCGCATCACGTATTGGAAATGCATCCATATCTCGCACTGATATATTCATTTCGCTAATTGCAACCATACGCATTGCACATAGCAAATGAAGCTGAATTGCCAATATATCATCTATCATAGGGACGCCTTCCCTTGTACATCTAGTTATTTCACCAATTAAACGATTCAATTGCCTCATATCTTCCTCCTTCCAACATGCACGCTTAACCAGATGAACCAACACATCAAGCAATTTTTTATCGATTGAATTCAAATCATCGCGAGATACATCACTTGGTACAGTTGTAACTATGTTCTCAATGACTAGGCCAAACGGAATGGTACCCCACCGTTTTGCCCGTTGTTTGCTATTGACTGTATCTAGTAAAAAATGATCCGCTTCATCCCTTATACCCCTTGCCAATTCTATTAAGACTCTTTCTATCATTTTATTATGATGTCTCTTTTTTGTTTTATGAATGACACGAGATGTTCGATGTACCATCATAGCAAGTTCTTCATACGATGCATTTTTTATTTGATTATAAATTCTATCCGGTAAAAGAGGAGATTTTGCTTTTTTCAACTTTTTTGATCCCAGCAATTCCAATAATACACATTCCGGATGATCAAACCCTCTAGCTTGTGCATAGGAATGTAAAACTGCTTCCACTGGATTAACATGTGAACTTGATATAAAAATATGTATTCCGTAGGGTGTAACTTCATGTAAAGAGAAAAATCGTCTGCTACGCCCACGTCCATTTTCAACTGTAGAAAAAGCCCTTGGATATGCACTCCATAGATGAACTTTTTTGTACACTCCATCAGCACTGGTTTCAGTTAATTCACGTCTAAGATCGGCAACTAGTTTGCTTACAGTTAAGATTGGGGATAGGGCTGTTTGAATATCATGATTTGCACCCAAGTATATTGCATCTAGTTCTTTTAAAATTTCGTTAAATGTTGGTGAATATTCTTTTTTTTTTACATTTTTCCAATCACTGCCAACATAAACTTCTCTTTCTGTCTGTTCGGAAAGGTTTCCTAAGCAATTATTGGAACGGAGTAAACGAAGCAAGCCAAGCACTTCTTCAAAATCATTCATAGTACATCGTGTTCCAAATTCTTTTTGTCCACCACAATCTTTCACTGGCGAATCGACTGCATATATATTGTCAAGCATGTGTGCAGATTTTATTAATTTCTCGGTATTTTTTTTCTTAATGCCATCTTTCTTTATCACTTCTTCTTTTTTGTCCTCGTGCTCCTCCTCCCCTTCTTCTTCTTCTTCTTCTTCTTCTCCTTCTCCAATATCTTGTAAACCATCATCATTTATAGTGTTCAAAAATAGCATAGGTTTTTCTAGTTGGTTTGGGGCAAAACCAGGATCGTTCTCTAATTGGTGCCAAGAACTTCTACCGCTGCTAGTTGAAGAAGATCTAGATGATTTAGTTGACATAGACATATAATCATAGCTACTTCCACGACGGCGTACGCTACTTTGCACATTACCACCATTGCCGGCATGAGCTGACCAATGTCGACTATGGCGACCACCTTGTTTTTGTGGTGACTCAGGTGTTTGAGAAAGAAACGACCATCTGCGATGCGTCTTTTTCTGTCCTAACTTTCCTTCCGGAGAAAATTTTGTCATATTTGCTTCTTTAATCACAGCCACTACAGGTTTAATCTTAAGCGGAGAAGCATCTTCGTCTTCTTTCTTCAACTTGTAGTTATACTCCTGGTCCGTTAAAGCAGTGGTTAATCCAGCTATTAATTCTCTTGTATCTACAGTGTAATTGTTATTATTGTCAGGCCTAAGGCATGTTTCCGGGTTCCATTTCCGGGTTACTTGACTGCTACTCGCAACAGACGTATAACCACGATTTTTAATTAAATTCCGTACTCTATCACCAATGGATTTCCCAACGCCTTCTGTCAACATATCGACAACTGAAAGGATGGCACTTCCACTTTTACTGGCGTCATTAAAAACCGCTTTTGGATCTGTAAATGTTGGATCTGTACATATTGTACATGCCATTTGGATGTCACCAGCCCATGAACGGCGAAAAAAACGTTTTATGGCGCTAGGATCGATGCAATCCTCATTACTAAAAACTTCTAAACCAATGACTACAAAATTTTGACGTCGAGATGTCACATCTTTCAAAAGTCTCGTTAAATTTTGTATATTATTGTATCGCTCGCCAAAAAATGGTTTCAAATTACCATCCATATCCATTGTAGGATTATACATTACAATACCATCTACCGTATTTTGTATATCAAAATTATCATTTGCAAATGATGAAGCTGCATCTTCTACCAAAATTATTTTATTAACATCATTCTCTTTTAGATACAATTCTATATCCTGAAACATTTGAAAGACCCATTGTTGGCCTTTCTTATTTGCAGCAATATCAACTTGCGTAATCAACACACCATCATACTCTGTTTTAAAAATTTCTTCAATAGTATGATGATTTAATTCATCTTCGTCTAATGCTAACATTGAAAATTCACCAACAAAAAGGGGAGGTTTATCTTCATCCGTTAATTTTCCTGCTCCACCTGTCAACTTCGATTTGCTAAGAGCATATTGATGCACTAACCGTTTAATGCCATTTATATTCATATTTGATTTAAGAATAGCCATGTCAACCGTACATAATTTCTTAATACTTAAACTTTTTCAATAATATTATTACTAATTGATATTACACATCCAGGATCACCAATGAGTATACCGTTAAGTATTATGTATTTCTATTATTATTATTATTATTATTATCATTGTCCATTTCTAGTTCCTCACTTAAATTTAATAACATTTTTGCATCATTTTTAAATGAGTCCGCCTCGTCGATCGTACCAAAATATTTTACAACTTTCTTTACTTTAGACAATCTAACTTTGAGATCCTCTGTTGATAAAAATTTTAATTTTTCTTCCATTTTGGAGTCAATGGATGCAGGTGTATTAACATTATACAATCCATGAAAAGAATGTTTTTTATCACTTAAATTTTCTAAACCATGTTTTGCTAAAATATCTTTCTTTTTCTTTTCATCTTCAATAATTTTTTCAAAGGATTTCAATGCTTCTTTTCTTTCTAAATATTTGGACCAATTATAGAAAACAATAAGAATCCCTGTGATTGTTAAGAAAAATGTTAACGATGCATAATATCTACCTTCGTTATGATATGCATATTGTTCATCCATTTTTGTTGTTGTTGTTGTATTATTATAAAAGGAAGTTGATGGTGGTATTTTAGGGATGGGGAGAAAAATTAATTTTTAAAAGTTAAACAAACGAAAAGATGTGTTATATGAATTAAAAGTATGTTAACAATGATGAAAATATGATTATGATTGATATTTGTTGCAGATGTAATATGATAAAATGTGTATATATATAGATACAAATTGTTTTGTTTTGTTTTTTCATCACTACTTGTGCAATTTTATGATGATGAGGAGTGCAGGACACAATTTTTTAGGCACAGCAGATAGAATTCTGTGCCTAATTCATAAAAATTGTTCAGATTGGTTGAGATGATTATTTACTGTATCTTCAACATCCAATGGTGCCCTGTTGCCTGGACCGATTAAAATAATAAGACTGAAAAGACAGATTTTACGAAAATTTAATTTATACGAACTGGACATGTACCTATTATAATACCGTGAAAATTAACCTTTTCGGAAATTATTATGAATATTATATTTTTTTACAATTATAACATAGGGATAGGGTTATATAGTAATGTAAATATGAATTTATTGGGCTTATTTTTATTTTCAAAATGCAAATTTAAATAATTATTTTATTTTAATCATCAGTGTGCCGCCAGTCTAAGTCGTCGTTATCGTCTCGTCTTTTCTTTCTGTCCAATGTCCTTTTACTATGTATATGGTGATGTAATTGTTTCAGCGTAAAAAATCAAATAATTCCACAGAAAATATCTTTTTCGTATTTCGTCCAGTTTGTTTCGGGAACTTTATGAAGCATTCACAAAAAACATATCATCCGAACGTTAGCATAATATATATTTAAACAACAACAACAACAACAACAATGAAAATATCAGCATCAATATTAGCGTTGATTGCATTCGTTGCAATATTTATGGCCGTTCCTACCGAAGCACGACTAGGGCGTCGGCCACGCTATCCATGCTATTGTAGAGGTATTGGATGTTGTGGGGGTATTCCGAATACGGGGCCAATACCACACTACAATTTCGACGAGGAAGACGAAGATGTAGGAGGGGCAATTGTAAGTTTTCTTTGATATTGACTTATCCGATGACTGGCCTAACTATGGCACTGGAAAGGGTATTTTATTGTTGGAGAAGAGCAAAGTAAAAATTGTTGGTAACAGTGTTATATTGGACTATATTGGAAAAGGAGCTGCAGAAATACATTCAGAAATAAATATGGGCAACAAAACTATTAGAAATTTGGAAAGGTTAAATGAAGAGTTACAGGAAAATGTTAAAGAAGCAAATAAAAGACATGACACATTTAAAGACAAGGCAATAGAGCGAGTTAATATTAATACATTGGTTTTTGGAAGCATGAGTGTTTATAATGGTAATATTTTCCTGTAATGCTATTCCAATGGTAAAATATATATACTTTTTTTTAAGGATTGCTGGATCGTCAAAATATACGAGTAATTTTTTTTGTTTAGAGGTACAGGTGAAAAGTCTAGGACCTAGATTAAGGTACAGGTGTACAGGTAGAGTACGATACAAAGCATGATGTGTATTTTAAAATTGTATTTTTAATAAAATATTTTAAAATATTTAATTTACGCATCATAAATTTACTCGTACCTTTTTTTATTTTTTTAACACCTAACAAAACTTTTCTCCACTCTCTCGACACATTTTTTTTTCAGATCATCTTTTTATACCTTGTATTTTTTTGATAGTACTAAATGATATCATAAAAGTAGCTTGTATAATGTCTCCTGGCATATCATATGATATATCAATAATATATACACACAAAGTATATACCTTTAAAATATAGTTCATACATTTACTTCTTAGTATCAAACAATTCGGATACAGATTTCCTTGCATGTACTCGTAAAATTGCATTTGCTAACAATTCCCCTACAGATAATTGTACTAATTTCTCATTTGATTCCATATGCTTTGGCAATGGTACGGTATTAACAACTAATACTTTTTCCATACATGAATTACGGATACGTTTATCAGCTGGACCTGAAAATAATCCATGAGAAGCAAATGCATATACTTTACGTGCACCATATTTTTTAATATTTTCTGCTGCTTTGCATAATGTACCAGCTGAATCAATCATATCATCTACTATAATTGCATCGCAACCTTCAACACTACCAACTAAATCCATCCTTGCAATTTCACCAGCTTTTTGACGTTGTTTAATAATCATTGCAACACCTGGTTCCGTACCTATACGTTTATGCAACGCTTCACCAAATTTTTTAGCACGATATACACCACCAGCATCTGGTGATACTACCACAGGATTTTGCAATGGTGGGTCTAAATTGCCAAAATATTCAACACCAACTTGTGCTGCTTCTAAATTATCCACAGGAACACGTGGTCCAAAGAAACCTTGGATTTGGCCACAATGTAAATCAACTGCGATGACTCTATCAACACCCATTGATTCCAATAAACGGGCAACATCTGCTGCAGAGATTGGAACTCGTGATGTCATTTTACGATCTTGTCTAGCATATCCATAATATGGTATGACAGCAGTAATTCTACGTGCCGATGCACGTCTCATCGTACTAACTATTAATAATAATTCCACTAAACTTTCATTTACGTTTGGTGGGCATGTTGGTTGGATTAAATAGACATCTTGTCCACGTACATTTTCATTTACCATAACGTTTACCTCACCATCAGCAAAACGACCAACTGTTATATCACCAAGTTTCATTCCTAAATGTTCTGTAATTTCTTCCGCTAATTTATGATTCGAACCGCCACAAAATACTTTTGCGCGTCGCATTGGGTTAAATCCTTTCTCTTGCCCTGCATCTTCTAAGCCACTTTTATCGACTGGCTCATCATCATCATCCTCATCATCATCCTCATTCTGTTCCACAGTATCTTCCGCATTATTATTATTAGCTTTTGCATGTAACACAGAAGCAAATCCAGCGCAAGAGGTTAAACAAATAGTAAAAATAGTTGCTGAGGATGAATTATTTTGCTTCGAGCTAAAAGTTGTCACCCTGTTTGTTTTATTAAACGTTGAAAATTGTTTATTTGTACCTTTGCCAAATTGTTGGTAGTTGGTTCTTTTACTATTTTTCAAAGTATTGGTGAAAAAACGTTTTGACGTAGTGGTAATAGGTTTGTTGGATATTGATAATATTGCATGGCGTTGTGCTGCTAATTTTTGAATAGATGAACGTAACATATTTGTTTTAATTTTCTATAAATATATATATATATGTATATATATAGTATATATCAATTATGACTAATCCAAACCTATGAATGATCCAACCTAAGATGAGGGGAGAATAGATGGATAGAAAAGGGGACGGGGTGATGAAGATGGAGTATTTGTTATTGTTTTGTCCAATAGATATTCACATTTCTTACATAAAAATGAACCTTTTCCATTAATTATTTTGCCAGTTTGCACTATTCATTACTTGTTGTATTTTTTTTTCTGGTGTAGTAGTAATTCGACGGCCCGTATCTTTTTGTTTATATAGGGTATTGTTCTGACTGTAGTTATTAGAATATAATGTTGGGGCAGGAATATAGCAGGGAAAAAACACAATAATAACAATGCTGGAATGGCAAAAACAGAGGGGCAGAATTTAAAAAATCACAGACTAAATTGACCGTATTCATCAGAGCCATATACCACCAATAATACTACTTTAGGAAATCTCAGCTGGGAAGACTCTGCGCTTGCTGGCTTGCCAGCTTGCTTGCCAGCTTGCCAGAGTACTATTAATAGTATTTACTATACTTCTTTAACTTCTTATAGCGATCATTGTGCCAGATGATTGCACTATTATTCGGTTTTTTTTTGTTGGAAGAATTATTAAAAAAAAAAAACAGAAGAAGATGTAGTATATCTTTATCTTTTGTACAGATTGAAAAAGGAGTTATAATACCAAAGTAATTATAGAAGAACGAGTGAATAAAAAAGTAGATAGATATCAGTATTGTTAGTATATTTACTTGAAAGTTATTTTTTTACGTGAAAAAAGCAGGAACGGATCCATATATAAATATACAATATTTTGTAAAAACAAATATAATTACATCAATATGATGACAGTTCCAGAAAATAATAATTATAATGAAGACAGTAGAAATAATAATACTGATAATAATAACGAATTGCAAGGTTTTCATGATTTACCAAAATTTTTACAATTTGGTTTGAAATATACAGCTTCACGGTATAAGAAATCATATATTGTGATACAATTTTTAGTACAATTTGGACTACTTATTCCAATATTTGGTTATATGACTAAATCACTACCATTTTCAATAATATTATCTGGGTATTTATTTATATCGAATTTGGCACAAATGTTTGCACCTGACTTTACAAAAGGTGTATTTCTTGATTTATTATTGAAAGATGCAAAAATAACAAAAAGAATCAATGATAATATGTATAAGTTATGTATTGGATCAATGGTAACTTTTCTACTTATTTTACCTCCCTTCTTCTTTTACTATATAATAATACCATTTGCAACAGACCCTAATCAAATGCTTGGTCCATCGACATTCGTAATAACCCTTCTTATGTCAATTATTGGATATATTGCGATGATTCCCATGTTTATATTAACTAGTTGTCAAACCCTTATCGATCAAGTAAGCTTAGTGCATATTTCGACTATTAAAGCATATCTTGAAAAAGTTCGTATTATTATTATGAATAATAATAATAATGTTGAAGAGGATGGGATTCCACTAGTTGATAAATTATCAAAAGAACAGGAACAAGTTGAAAAATGGATCATGGATATTAATAATGGTATATCATTGTGTAATACTTTACAATTATGCAATTATATGGGAGGATCTATTTTATTTTTGGTAATTGCAGATGGAGATTATGGTATTGGGCCAACTGTGGGATGTGCTATTACCTCTCTCTTTGCATGGTTGCTGGTTGGTAATGCATTATATGCAATTGCAAAACCAAATATGGTTTGGGAACAACAAAAAGTATTATTATTAAACGATGCAAAAGTTATTTTAAATTTAAAATTTCCAAAAGAAAATTTTGAATCATGGTTACTTTTACATCATATCAATGCAAGCAAAGCATTTGGTACTAAAATAACATTTGAAAAGATGAAGCAAACAGCTGGTGTATTGACATCCTTATTCGGTATTACGTTGTATTTATTATTACGACATCAATTGAGGAATGTGTGGAATATGTTTGGGTAATGATCGAACTTTATGTGAGTTGCTTTGTATTTCTTATTTTTACGAGATAATTTGGGGAATATGATATATAATGTGGTAAAAGGATTACTGATACGAAGTGTATATTATACGAAGTAGTATTAGTATTTTACAAATCGCATCGTATTATTAATTTTAAAAAAAATCTTATTTTATTAATTTTAAAAAAAATCTTATTTTTTTTAAACAGGGGCGATATGTTTTACTCGTACGAAGTAATAATCATTTAAAAAATACATTGATGGTTAAAATCTAAGTTATTAATAATTTTAGTTCCCGTGGTAAATACTACGCTCAATACTCAATCTCAGGAATAACATTGTTAATACATGA